>JZKD02S0991152.1:514061-528443 GCA_000966675.3 Picea glauca | reverse complement strand
TTAAATTTGGGTTTTGGATACATTTTTTTCAATGTGTTTTTTTCTTCATTTAAAAAAAAATTGTGAAGTTTTTCTTCTTTCTCTTTATTTATTTTTTAATGTAAATTTTTTTAAAAAAAGTTCTTAAATAAATTTTCAAGTGACCATTTAGAATCCAATTTAGGGTTTTTATTTGCATAGGTATTTGTTGTCAAGGACACAGTTTCAATTAGGTCGTAATTAGCTACAGTTTTAACGTTTATAAAAAACATTTTGCTTCAGGTAGCATCAATTTTTTATTTAGGTGTTGATTTTAAGGTTTTTCTGAGCAACTATTTTATGTTTTAAGGCCTTGATTGAAAAAAGTTGTAATTTTGACCCGGTTACAAAAAATGGTACTACCAATAGCACCACTTTTTGATTTGGGGGTTGATTTTAATGTTTTTCTGAGCAACCATTTGATCTTTTAAGCCCATGCTTGAAAAAGGTTGTAATTTTGAATCGGATACAAAAAATGGCACTACTAGTAGCATCACTTTTTGATTTGGGGGTTGATTTTCATGTTTTTTATGCAAAAATATGGGTTTTAAGGGCTAGAGTTCTCTTTTTGAGGTCACAGTTCTTGTTAAGTAGGTAACTTTGTTCTATATATTGTTTTTTGGTACTTATTCATTTATCCTTATTTTGTCAGCATAAATGAATTACGTTAGATTGTGTAGTGTTGTCTATACTATGATGAGTCTACTTCTTCATGGAATTTTTGTCATTTTTCGGTGGTGTTGCATCATTTGTCATGTTAATGACCAAAATGATCTAATGATTTATTCAAATATATGGTTGTTTGCAAGTGTATAAATAGTTAAGAACTCCATATTTTGATTAATGCATTGGTGTATCATGTTTTGTACTTAAGTATTGTCTCTTCTTCTTTTATGAACAAATAACTCATTAGAGTGTTGAATTTTCCCATTTATTCATTGACTTATCGATCACAATGTTGGAACAATTGTTGCTACTTCATGTATTAATATTTTTTTTTGTTTGTTAATTTGTGCGGGACCTGTTGGCTACGCGATTAACCTGTGGCTTGAGAAACCGCGACTCAGGGGCATCTAAGTCGTCAAAATCACCCGGGGATCGCACCCGGCCTGAGCCACACCAACCCTTAACATGGTTGGATTTTTTGTCCCCACAGGTTTCGAACCGGTGACTTAAACATCACGGAGTGGCTTAACAACACACTCCGTCATTGACTGTCCTACACCTCGGGGACTACTTCATGTATTAATATTATCCATGTCGTAGAGGGTAGTTTTAGTTGTGCATTATCTTCATGAAATTATCTCACATAGTGATGGCTTCACCATGCTTCTATCACTACCAGTTGTGAATCTCCCACCAAGATTTGGAGTAAGTGAAATTTTCATGGTCACAAGATTACCTTCCTCGTGTCACCAATATCTCTACATAAAAATAAATCTACAAGGGCGCATTGAACCATTCATCCAGTGATTTGCATTATTTTCCACTTCAAATAGTGGGATACTACGGTTGATGTTAATTTTGAAGGGGTTGCATCGACCAAACGACCCTAAACCATGGTTAGATTAACTAGGTGATGTTTGGGAAACTATCCTCTTAAACATATTAGCAAATTGAGTAAGTATTTATTCACACCAATTCTAGAGAGCTTCTTTGATCATGTCTACATAATGCTAGAGTCAAGTATAGCATATCCAATGGAATTATTTCCCATAAACTTTAGGGATGTTGAGTGTATATAAAGGTATCCAAGGCATTTAGAATCAATTATATGCCTTTGATACTTAAATCCTGTACAAACAGGCATTCACTTCTTCATAATATTTATTGTACATATAAGTAATTTGTGCAAAAAATAATACCAAAAGTCTTTAAAGTATCACCAAATATATGGTCAATGAACATTGAAATCCTTAGTGGTGTTGAAGGGTTAAGTTGTGATATGTTAGTTCATGTGATCCTGCCGATGTTAGTTTTTAGAGAATGGAATCTCTATATTTGTCAAGTTTTTTGTAGTCAGATATCATTAATAAATGGATTGTGTATATTAATTTACAACTAACTTAGCCCAAAGGGGTTGGATCCAATGGTGGAAAGCGAGGAGTTTTTCACCATTGGGCAAGGTTCAATTCCCATGAGGGACTAACCTGAAGCCATGGGGGCACCTTGAGGTAGTGGTCGAACGTGTGGTTGCACCTAGAGATATTATATTAAATGGTATCATTTTCTTTTAAATGAAAATAAAAGTGTTTTCATAATGAAATATCACATTACACTTTTAAAGGCTGGTACAAAAAGAGATACAATGCATATAACACATTTATACACAAATAAATGTGGATATAAAAACATATACCATTACATGACTGATATAATAAATAAAAAGACGTTGATATAATTAAAGGATCGTTGTCAACCAATCCATAATGTGATTTGATAATAAATGTTACAACATCTATTGAACTCGCTGTCTAAAACTAGGTTAATGGTTGTCTAGTTACTTTTTAAAAGGGAAAAATAAAACTCTAAAATATTACACCTAACCAAGAAAATTCGTTAATTAGATTGCGGTGTTTAGAGCAGTAATTCATTGTCAGACATGGATAAGAACGTTGTCGAGAATTATTGTCTACGATCATCAATCCATATCACTGCTCACCAAGCTTTCACTAGCTAGCAATATTATTGCTATCATTTATTAATAGATGAAATCATTGTTGGTTAATTATATTAAATACAGAGGATTAGCTATACCATACCTATTCATTAAATCTCTACACAAACATCTAAATTCACTGACAAAAAGAATGGCTATCAATAATACAAATTGTTGTCCATAAATTATAAAAATGCTTACAATGAAAATGATGTCATTACCAACACAACCTACAAAAAATCATTGTCAACACAACTTACAACTCATGCAACCAAATCAAATTCTTACAATAAAAACACTGTCATTACCAACACAACTACCACAAAATCGTTGTCAACACAACTTACAACGCATGCAACCAAATCAAACGCTTACAATAAAAACGTTGTCATTACCAACACCGCTACCACAAAATCACTGTCAACACTCAAAAAGTATTAAATTTGTTGTAACAAATCGTTGTAACAAAATTGCAGCCAATATATACATGCAACAAATCACAACCAATAAATGTGTAAAATAGCTCAAAAAATTTGTGTGGTGAGTTCTGTCTAAAATCTATGTGCTGGGCCACGAAATCCCAGACAATCAAATTAAATTAAATTTCTATTGTTGTTTAAACTTGTTGTATATTAATTCTCTTTTGTTGTCAGTAGTATAAATCGTTATACAACTACTGTCAATAGTATAATTTCGTTGTATATTGATATGACAAAAACATTGTCCAACATTGATAGTAGAATTCGCTAGTCTAGCAAGATTAATATATTTCTACCTAACAAGAAATAGGAATCGCTACTAGTCAATATATGGCTATCCATAGTATTGTTGTTAATACGTGACAAAAATTGCTATCCATTAATACATATCAAGTAGACAAATCAAAAACGTTGTGCAAATACATGAATTAATCATGTATAAATCTCTCTAAATAATTCATTGTCCTATAAAGTTAAAACGCAGGTATATCAACAATGATATTTGTTGGAAGATCGTGGTTTCTTAAAACGCACGTAAAGGGTTAAATTCATCAGTACAAATGAAATAAAAACTGGAGGCTTGTAACGGTTTATCCAACCATAAAAATGAATTCAACTTTGGATGCCTATAATGGTTATTTCAACAGTAAAACAAATTCCAAAATATGGACACAATAAAATCAATCATTCGGCAATGAATCAGCAAAATCGCAAGGATACTCATTCACCGGAGGGCACAGAGACTAATCATTCGACAATGAATTGATCAAACGCGTAGATTCTCATTCATAAGGAGGGCGCAAAGACTAATCATTCAACCATGAACCAATCAACGCAAAGATAAGCAAGGGATAGACAACTGGGAAAATTTTTATCCTTCGCTCATCAGCCATGCACAAAAAAGCAGGGCATTAGAATCTATAGGTCTATAAAAATCGAAGTGACGACCTTCGATTCGGCTCTTGGCCGACTGCTCAGGCATGGACTGATGACCTAGGGATAAGGGCGGAAGATAAAGAACAATCTAATCATAATAATCAATAAAACCCACACACATAAGTTATTGAAATCAAAAGTTGGGTTTGCCAAAGGAAATCCATTAGAAAACAACAAGCAAGAGGATGACAATACTGTAGGAAAGCATAGGAAATACAACACATGGAAATGAAATCTTAAATGAGAACAGAGAACTGACATGAGTAAATTTAAATTCATTGCAAGTAACAATTAAATTGGCGTACCTTAGTCAAACGCGATTGCTCAATAGTTTTTGTCCCACGCGCACTCTATCCCACTTCCATTTGCCGATCGATGTGACCTCACTGGTACCTCCTAGCCAACACTAGGTGTACTCTTTTTCCCCCTGATCCCCTCAAGCTGCAAAGGGGCCACACACACTATACCAAAGAACGGCTAGCACCCATCTCGCCTCGCAAGGTCGAGCTACCACTTGTTATCTGAGTTGGGTATCCCAACTCCCACAAGATAAGTCAGTCAATACAAAACTTTTGCAGCGTAACGTTACACATAAAGATCCCATCCATACTCCTCCTCCTCCATCCTTTTTATAGAGTTTTTAAGTGATTTCTTTCCTAAATTCTTATTTAATTTCTTTTTCATTATTTTAATCAGCATAAACCTCCCCCGTACACATGTCACCCATCCCCCTAGTTGCACCAGAAATTAAATTCATTCCTATTTCCCTCACCCACCAAAAATCATTCCTAAAAATGCTCCTTGGTGTCCCAATATTCCCTTACACATTTTAAATGACTTATTCCTTTACTAAATTCCTAGTTGAGTTCATAATTAGAAAGTTCTTAAAGGCAAGATTCCTTACTAAGTTAGACATTCATATTTTTCCTTACGTTTCCCTTTTTCTTTATGTTTCCTCGTTTTTCCTTTAGTTTCCTATTTCTTTTAAGTTTCCCTCTTTTCCCTTTTTAACTAAAAATCAAATTAGCAAGTGTAGAAAAACCACCTTTTACCCCTTTTTCTTTTTAATTAATAAAATTTAATTAGCATATGTAGATAAAAAAATCATTTCCTTTTTTAAAATTTTAATCCCCCAATATAATTTGATTTTAATAAATTAATTGAATTTCTTACCCCCTTCTCGGCACATGTTTAATTATGATTATTATTTTTGACCACAAGTGTCACTTAGACCTAGATTTTAATTTCACTAGGTTGGGGGACACTTTTATTAGGGATTTTTTTTTTTAAATCTTACTTGTCACATCATTCATTCTAAGGCTATCTAGGTTTATTCACTTACCGATTAAAAACATGACATGCCCTTCAGGACGCACTAGGTGCTCCAAGGGTTCCACTCGTCTCCTTCCATTTTCCTTGCACGACGTGACCTTCAGGACGCACTACGTGCTCCAAGGGTGACACTCGCCTCTTTTCATTTTCATTGCGCGATGTGACCTTCAGTACGCACTACGTGCTCCAAGGGTGCCACTCGCCTCTTGACTGACTTGGTAGACATAAAAAACCCTTGGAGTCAATAATCCGCTAGGTGATATTGTGGAAGACTAAGGGTATCTAAGGAATAAGGCCCCTGCCTTATTGCGCACCCCTTAGAATCATCGTGAGTGATTGTCGCAGTCTTCCCTCATGGCATCATGGGTATTATCGAACTAGGTAATTGTTAACCTACAGTTTGAGCCACGATGGGAGTGCTAGTAGGCTATGGCAGGGCTTCTTCCACACCTCTCCCTCAAAGTCTCTGGTTGTTGTGTGTGACCCCTCTACTCCACATGCGAGTTTGGTCGGTAAGCTATCATCAACCTACATCATCAACGAATCATGTTAGCAAAATAATCAATCATCATAACATCTAATCATATGTACACATGTCACATCAACAATATTCAACCCAACATTTCATCCCCTGACTCGATTCGGAGTCCAAGGGGTTTCATTGATGCTTCTGCATCCTCGAGGTCCAAGGTCCTGCACACTCAGGAGAACCCAGTTAATAGCACTCGTCTATGTCAATACAACAAAATATCATATCACCATATCCATAATGCTTCATAATCATAATCAAACAACCAATAATATAATAATCCAGATCACTTGCAAGAAAGTGTCCTCAAAGAATAAGTTATTTCAGTGCAGGCAAGAGCGGGATGTTACATACACCCCCTCTTGGTATAAACTCCATCCCGAAGTTTCACAGTATAAAAATGCCGAAATAAGGTGTATCACAGTATCAAATGTCTATCTGTCAACAAAAATGGAAACTGTTGGTGCATAACATATGCATCCTCCCAGGTCGTCGAGTGCGGACTATAGTTGTCCCATTGGACCTTGACCTGATCTACTATTCGACGTCGTAGTTTTCAAATATGAAGGTCTAGGATGTGGATTGGCTCAGCCTTGAGCGCACCCTCATCTGATACCTGCAGGGTACTCAAGTCAAAACCTGTGTAGGATCACTAAAATAATGTCTCAAAGAGAGACGTGAAAGACCTCATGTATATGCCTCAAGGATCAGGCAAGGCTAGTCAATAGGCCATGACCCTCTCTTTTCTACAATCTTGTAGGATCCCACAAACCTAGGAAATAGTTTATCACCCCTTTCAAACTTTATCAAACTCTTATGCAGTTTCACCCGCAAGAATACTTGATCACCACATCGTAACTATGGTCGAGACGATGTGCATCAGCATAAATCTTATGCCAATCATGCACTTCCTTGATCCTTTGTCTTATAGTTTGTAATTTATCTTCCATTTCTTGGATGACTTCCAGTACCACTAGGACCCTATCCTCAAGTCAATCCCAAATCAAGGGCATCTGACATGGTTTCCCATAAATAAACTCGGAAGGCGCCATCTTAATGGTGCTTTGGTAACTGTTGTTATATGCGAATTCTACCAGTGGAAAGAATTTTGTTGGTCCATCATGTACATGCGCAACATGTATATCAAGATTTGGTTTGTTCATTTGGTTTGCCCGTCTATCTCCGGGTGATACACAGTACTAAATTTAAGTTGGGTTCCCAAGGCCTCTTGGAAACTAGTCCAAAATCGTATAGTAAATATCGATCCTCGATCAGATATAATCCTCTTAGGCATGCCATGTAGCCTCACAATTTCACTGATGAAAAATCTAGCTATGTTAGGAGCATGATACGTCTTACATACATGAATAAAATGATCACTCTTCATCAGAGTGTCGAATACCACAAAAATCGAGTCGTGTCTCCTTATCGTCAGTGGCAATACAACAATGAAATCCATCGAAATGACCTCCCATTTCAATTCTGGAATAGTGTGTGGCTGCATTAATCCTACTGGATGTCTATGTTCAACCTTCACCTGCTGACATTCTAGACATTTGGCCACGTATTTGATCTATGTTTTCCTTCATTCCTTTCCAGAAGAATAAGGGTTTAAGGTCTTCCCTCATCTTCGTGACCCCCAGGTAATCCATGTACACTGCTCTGTGAGCCTCATTTAGGATCAAACTCCTCAACTCGTCGTTCGGTGGTATGTAAATTTGATTGTTAAATATCAATAATCCATCGTCGTCCAACATAAACCATGAAAATATTGGTACCATCATGGTGTTTTTTCCGATAAAATCCTTGACCTCTTTGTACCAGCCATCATCGCACTATAAAGTTAGAATATTTTCACGTAGATTCGTCTGAAGAGGCATAATAGAAAATATGCGTGGTCTTTGACTCAACGCATCAGCCACTATGTTCATCGTTCCCGTTATGTAAGTAATCTCGAAATCGTGCTCACTGAGCAATTCCGACCAACATCATTGTCGCACGTTCAGGTTGCTTTGCGTAAAGATGTGTTGTAGTCCACAGTGGTCCATTTTTAGTTCAAATTTTCGTCCAATAAGGTAGTGTCTCCAAACTCTCAAGGAATATACAATGGCTAACAACTCCAAATCGTGCATCGCATAGTTCTCCTCATGCCTTCTCAAATTCCTCGAGATGTAAGCAATCACTCGACCGTCTTGCATCAAGACTTCACCTAAGCCTTCCTTGGATGCGTCAGTGCATACCAAGAAGTCCGCGTCCATGTCAGGGAACTTTAGTTTCAGTTTTGTTGTCAACAACTCCTTGATCCTCCAAAATGCTTTCGAGCATTTCTCGTTCCAAACATACTTGTTATTCTTCTGCAATTCCGTGATCAGATTTGCTATCTGCGAAAATCCCTCGGTGAACCGTCGATAGTATCTTGCTAAACCCATGAAGCTACGCACTTCTTGGACATTCATCAGTGTAGGCCATTCCATAATATCCTCGACCATTACTGGATCCATGACGATACCTTCGTCGAAGATGACATGCCCTAAGTAGTGAATCTTCGATTGGTAAAACGAGCATTTAGACTATTTCCCATACAATGTTTTCTCTCGCAGACACTGTAGTACCAAGCGCAAGTGCTCGTCATGATCCTCCATCATTCGAGAGTAAATCAAAATATCATCAATGAATACTTCGACAAACTTGTCCAAGTACTCGTGGAACACCCCGTTCATCAAACTCATAACTACCCATGGGGCGTTCGTTAGTCCAAACGGTAAAATAATAAACTCGTAATGTTCAAACCTCATCTTAAAGGTGGTCTTAGGGATTCCATCCTCCTTGATTTGTAACTGGTGATACCCTCATCTCAAGTCAATCTTTGAAAACATCGTCGCACCCTTCATCTCATCAAACAGATCATCAATCCTCGACAACAGATACTGATTCTTGATAGTTTCCTTGTTCAATTGACAGTAGTCAATGCAGAGTCTCCACAGCCCATCCTTCTTTCATATGAATATTATAGGCATACCCCATGGTGACACACTAGGATGTATTAGTCCCAGGTCCAACAACTCCTTCATTTGCATTCTCAACTCCTTTAAATCTGGGGTCGACATCCGATAAGGTGTTCTTGCTATCAGTTCAGTCCCCAATTTTAGGTCTATGGTAAAATCCAATTCCCTCTCTGACGACATCCCAAGTAAATCGTTTGGGAAGATGTCTGCAAACTCTCTCACCACCAGAAGGTGTTCTATACCTTTCATTACTCCCTTTTCATTTAATGCAAGGATCGCATAAAGCTTACACCCCTTGTGCATGCTCTTCCGTAGCTTCAAGGAAGAGATGAACCTCAGGGAAACTCCCTGGTTCCGACCTACAATCACACATCTCTGTCCCTCATCATCGACCAAGCTCAAGTGTTTCGTCTTACAGCCGAGTATCACTTCATGTGATTCCAACTAGTCCATACCGATCATGACGTCATAAGATCCAAAGATCATGACGTACAGTTTGGCCCTAGTGACAAAATCTCCCAAGTTAAGGCTACAACCCATAGCCTTCCCACCAACCTTCTGTTTGGTTCCTGAAGCCATTTCTACAAATCTAAACTCATCCCGTTCAACTGCCTTTACTTTAACTCTCTTTGGCATTGCCCAAGAAATGAAACTCTGTGTAGCACTGAGATCTATCAAAATACTAAGGTTCTGGTCAGCGACGACACCTGATGTCTCGAGCACAATTGACTGGTGCTCTTCCTGGCAGTTATTCACCACTACATGAATCCGATGGACCTTTCCCAAATTTCCCACGGTAGTGGGTCTGACTGATCCATCTGCTATAGTCCTCTCCACTAGGCAGTTGTGCTGGTAATGTGGCTCTCCACATTCCAACACACTTTCTTCAGTCTAGTAATACGGGTACCCAAAGTAGAAATTGAATCCTAACATTAAGTCCCAACACAAACTTGTTGACCTTAATCTCCTGGGTAATTTGGTGTGGAGCATACCAAAGAAACTCAAAAAACTGGCCTCGTACTCGGGCACCGTACAACTGCCCTGTCGCAAGGCATTGAACTCATTGAGCCGACACTCAATGAATCCCTCTGATAGATACATCTCTTGGAACTGTTCCTTGAACAGTTCCTTGAACAGTTCCATGACACGTCTTCAACTTCCATGTTCAAATGCGATAGGAGCGTCTTCCACCACAGAAGAGTGCTCCCCTTCAGTTGAAAGACCACCTTGCGAACCTTCATGCTGGAGGTCATAACCGCGAAGCATGAAACACATCACTTTTCTCTACAACCATGCTTCGACGGTGCAACCATCTGCGACACTTGTAGACTTGATAACTCATTCCTCTCGAGTTCTCGATGAATGCTAACGGTACTAGTGGGGGTGCGCTATGGACCCTCAGGGGTACAGGGACCTTGGTCTCATCTCAATACAGATGGTGAATAAAGGCCTTTGACAATCTCTAGAAGGACCTTATCAGACCATCATCATCCCTTACAATAATCAAATCGATCCCAAGGGTTTTTTCTTCCCCCTTAGGGCTTAGACTCCGAGGGTGTGGGCACTTCCGAAGGCGTCGCACCTCCTTCCATGACACCACACTGCGAACCTCTGCGACGTCCTCTAATCGATGTCACCGCATGGACATGTTAAATTTTTAATTAGCATTGGGTTATTACTCAAGGGTTTACTACAGTGGAAAGCATGGTGATCCAAAGTCCTAGGGTTGAATCTGCTTTGATACCACATGTAACAACCCCATCATTACGACTACAAGCGATGCCAATAAGTGCAATTTTTTTTTTTCTTTTTAGTCAGGAAGGCAACGATGACAATAGTTAAACCACACCACCTGACGACGAACACCACACACGCAAAATAGGAAACAGACAACAACGACTTAGCACACTAGCACATCATGCTACCAGATGAAACATGCAATAATCAAAAGAAAAATGAACGACTACCCTCCTGACACAAGGAAGTTGATGCCTACCAACTGAAGGACAACATCAACAATCCCGACACAATGACTTGACGACCTGTAACTAGAAAACCTCTACGGCGCGGAAAACCAAACGCATTAAGGAGTTACAAACCAAGTATCGACATCAGTTACAACGAACAACGCCCACATTGGGAAGCAAAGACTCTAGCCAGGTTATCATTCACCCCTACCCATCAGGGCACACAATGATCCCCTCATCAGGAATCATGTTGTCACAAGGTGATAGGTGTGACGGTAACCCTAGCACAACATAACACATCTAGACCAATAACCTAGAAGGATTCAACACACTAGGAGACCAAATTAATTGTCCAAAACACAAGAAGACTGTACCCAAGCACCCAAGCAACAAGTCGACAAGCCGAAAGGGGACCTCACTCAAAATTTAAAAGCACAACCAACTGAAGAACGTGTTTTCTTGAGAGGCACTTTTTCCAGGAAGTCTCCCAACTAGTAAAACAAAATTAATTTTAGTAATATCTAAGAAATTCCTGTGCAAGTATTTTCTATTTTAACTCTCTATAAGTGGAAGTAATAATTAGGGGTTTGCTTAACCATAAATACATATATATAGAGAGGAGGGAGTTATATATAGAGAAAAGAGTAAACATCTAAGATAGGTGAAGGGAAAAATTGCATCTCACAAGAAACTTTAGAAAATAATTGAAGAACTCAAGGTCATATCTTGCATTAGGTTTAACAACTTTGGTGAACACCTATCAACATCTGGTACAATGAAATTTTTAGGTTTATTAAAAATAAATAAATAAAAATCAAAAGAAAAGTGTCTACATAATGAAATATCACATTACACTTTTAAAGGCTAGTACAAAAAGAGATACAATGCATATAAGACATTTATACACAAATAAATGTGGATATAAAAACATGTACCATTACAGGACTGGTATAATAAATAAAAAGACGTTGATATAATTACAGGATCGTTGTCAACCAATCCATAATGCGATTTGCTAATAAATGTTACGAAATCTATTGAACTCGTCGTCTAAAAATGGGTTAATGGTTGTAAAGTTACTTTTTAAAAGGGAAAAATAAAACTCTAAAATCTTACACCTAGCTAGGAAAATTCGTTAATTAGATTGCGGTGTTTAGAGCAGTAATTCGTTGTCAGACATGGGTAAGAATATTGTCAACAATTATTGTCTACAGTCATCAATCAATATCGTTGCTCACCAAGATTTCACTGGATAGCAATATTATTGCTATCATTTATTAATACATGAAATCATTGTTGGTTAATTATATTAAATACAGAGGATTAGCTATACCATACCTATTCATTAAATCGCTATACAAACATCTAAATTCATTGACAAAAAGAATGGCTATCAACAATACAAATTGTTGTCCAGAAATTATAAAAATGCTTACAATGAAAACGTTGTCATTACCAACACAGCCTACAACAAATCGTTGTCAACACAACTTACAATGCATGCAACCAAATCAAATGCTTACAATAAAAATGTTGTCATTACCAACACAGTTACCACAAAATTGTTTTCAACACAGCTTGCAACACATGCAACCAAATAAAATGCTTACAGTAAAAATGTTGTCATTACCAACACCGCTACCAAAAAACCATTGTCAACACTTAGAAAGTATTAAATTCGTTGTAACAAAATCACAACAAATATCGGTGTAAAATCGTCGTAACAAATTTCAGCCAATAACAAAAACACAACCAATATATATATGCAACAAATCGCAGCCAATAAATGTGTAAAATAGCTTAGAAAATCTTTGTGGTGAGTGTTGTGTAAAATTTGTGTGTTGGGCCACAGAATCACAGACAATCAAATTAAATTAAATTTTTGTTGTTGTTTAAACTCGTTGTATATTAATCCGTTTTTTTTCCAGTAGTATAAATCGCTATACAGTTATTGTCAATAGTATAATTTCGTTGTATATTGATATGAAAAAAATGTTGTCCAACATAGATAGTAGAATTTGTTGGTCTAGCAAGATTAATATATTGCTACCTAACAAGATATAGGAATCACTACTGGTCAAGATATGGCTATCCATAGTATTTTTGTTAATACGTGACAAAAATTGCTATCCATTAATACATATCATGTTAAGCCCTAAATAGTGGCTCATTACCCCTTAATTGGGGCTTATTACATTAGTAATTTTATTTTATTTATGTCGTCTTGAGTCCATTAGTTGTAATTGTACCTCTTATTCTCCTATATATACCAAGGAGACATTTTCATTTGGAATCATCTTGTACTTGAACATTTATGTGGTGTATAAGGAGGTTTCCCCCTCAAAGAGGATTATTATCTGAAATTTTCTCTTTTTCAAGGCGTTGAGTACTTATTCTGAGGTTTTTCTATGTTATATTGATATTTGGTTCTTAACATATGGTATCAGAGCTCAAGGTCTTGGGGTTTCGCTGCTACATATGACACACCTTGGAATTTTCACTATAACGTTTTTTCTACAACGTTTCAGAAGGAAATGCTTGGAGGATATTTAGTAGACGGATCGAGGTACGTTAGTTTAAAATTTCAACTATTGAGGCCTTATACTTTCGGAGACATAGCCTGTGTAGGACAAGGTTCTAGAATCATCCTGAATTGAGCCATTGCGGAATTTTCGCTATAAAAATATTTCTGTAACGTTTTACACTCTTAAATCCGTAGGATATTCACAGAAATTAGTAAGGTATATGTGGTAAATAATTAAGCTTCTGGGTCATCTTACATTTTTAGATACACCCTGTGGAAGACAGGGTATCTGACTAGTCTCAAGTAGGTGTTCTGGGTAAAACAATCATAACTTCTTCCTAGAGTATCCAAATTGAGCGAGACCAATTGCATTGGATAGTGGATAGTCCTTAGTATTTCTGGTACGATTTTCAGAATTTTATATCAACTATTTTGTGTGTTTCAAGATGTACAAGTGAGATCTCCTGGAAAGGCCAAAAATCAACAAGTTGTGGGGAAGTTACCGTAAATTCCACTTGGCACATCCAATTTTGATCAGACCTATGGCATTGCAGAGAAGAAATATCAGAGAACTACCATAAAAGAAATTTACATACCCAGAAGGGTTGAAACTTTGGAGATAAAGAAGAAGAAATATTGTGTAGCAGAACCACCTCGAAATCAAGGTTCAAAAGTGATACTTGGCCAACATGCCACCCAAAAAGGGAAATTATACACCAAATAAGCCTCTAGATAGTCCTACTTGGACTCTTGATGAAGGTGAAGAAATGCGTAGGGACATAAATGAATTACAAAAGAAGATAGTGACAAAAGATGATCTACAAGGGATGATGGATTCAACTAAAGCTAAATTGGAGGCAATAATGGATACTAAGATGGATGGTTTAAAAAGGGAGATCATGGAAGGATTGAAAAATTTCCTAATAGAGAGGA
>JZKD02S0991152.1:487952-510310 GCA_000966675.3 Picea glauca | reverse complement strand
AACAAAAATGACACCATTTATGGCACTCTATGGATACCACCCTCCTTCCATCACTTCTTCTCTAAAAGAAAAATCTTAGGTTCAAGCAGTGGAAGATCACATCGAGCATCAACAATAAGTTCTCCAAATATTAAAGGACAACCAGACCATGGCACATAATCACATGAAACAACAAGCATATCAACATCGTAGTGAAAGAAGTTTTGAAGTAGGGGATTGGGTGATTTTAAGATTACAACCATACAAATAGATGTCCCTTAAGCAAGCCAAGAAGGATAATAAATTATCACCATAGTACTATGGCCCTTATAAGGTGTTGCAAAATATTGGTACTATGGCATGCAAATTGGATTTGCCTGCATCTTCACAAGTACACCTAGTTTTGCATGTTTCATGCTTAAAGAAGGTTATAGGTGACAATTTCCCAATTCAAACTATATTTCCGGAACTTGAGAGGAATGAAAAATCATATTGGAGCTTGAACCCATCACTGACACAAGAATTCGCCAGCTGAGGAATAGATCCATTTCAGATTATCTCGTTAATTGGAGGAAACTACTGGCTGAAGATTCCACTTCAGAAGATGAGTCTTTTATACAGAAGCATCCAGATTTACTCAAGCGTTGCGGACAAAAATTGTCTCAAGGGGAGGGGCATGTTAAGAATTAAATAGTGGCTCATTACCCTTTAATTGGGGCTTATTACATTAGTAATGTTATTTTATTTATGTCGGCTTGAGTCCATTAGTTGTAATTGTACCTCCTAGTCTCCTATATATACCAAGGAGACATTTTCATTTGGAATCATCTTGTACTTGAGCATTTATGTGGTGTATAAGGAGGTTTCCCCCTCGAAGAGGCTTATTATCTGAAATTTTATCTTTTTCAAGGCATTGAGTACTTATTATGAGGTTTTTCTATGTTATATTGATATTTGGTTCTTAACATATCAAGCAAACAAATAAAAAACGTTGTGTAAATACAATAATTAATCATGTATAAAGCTCTCTAAATAACTCATTTTCCTTTAACATTAAAACACAGGTATATCAACAAAGATTCACTGCAGGATCATGGTTTCTTAAAACAAAGGTAAAGGGTTAAATTCAATAGTACAAATGAAATAAAAACTGGAGGCTTGTAACGGTTTATCCAACCATAAAAACGAATTCAACTCTGGATGCCTATAATGGTTATTTCAACAGTAAAAAAATTTCCAAAATCTAGGCGCAATAAAGTCAATCATTCGGAAATGAATCAGCAAAAATGCAAGAATACTCATTCACTTGAGGGCGCAAAGACTAATCATTCAGCAATGCGTTGATCAAACACATAGATTCTCATTCACAAGGAGGGCACAAAGACTAATCATTCATCCATGAATCAATCAACGCAGAGATAAGAAAGGGATAGACAATTGGGGAATTTTTTATCCTTCGCTCATCATCCATGCACATAAAAGCAGGGCATTAGAATCTATAGGTTTATAAACACCGAAGTGACGACCGTCGATTCGGCTCCCGACCGACTGTTCAGGCATGGAATGATGATCTAGGGATAAGGGAGGAAGATAAAGCACAATCTAATCATAATAATCAATAAAACCCACACACATAAGTTATTGAAATCAAAAGTTGGGTTCGCCAAAGGAAATCCATCAGAAAACAACAAGCAAGGGGATTACAATACCGTAGGAAAGAACGGGCAAGACAACACATGGAAACAAAATCTTAAATGAGAACAGAGAACTAACATGAGAAAATTTAAATTCATTTCAAGTAACAATTAAATTGGCATACCTTAGTCAAACGTGATTGCTCAGTAGTTTATGTCCCACGCCCGCTCCGTCCCACTTCCACTTGCCGACCGATGTGACCTCACTGTTACCTCCCAACCAATGCTAGGGGTACTCTTCTTCCCCCTGAGCCCCCCGAGCCACAAAGGGTCCACACACACTATACCAGAGAACAACTAGCACCGAGCTCACCTCGCAAGGTATAGATACCACTCATTACTCGAGATGGGTATCCCAACTCCCACAAGATAAGTCAGTCAAGAAAAAACTTCTATAGTGTAACTTTATGCATAAAGATCCCATACATACTCCTCCTCCATCATTTTTATAGATTTTTTAAGTGATTTCTTTCCTAAATTCTTATTTAATTTCTTTTTCATTATTTTAATCAGCATAAACCTCCCCCGTACACATGCCACCCATCCCCCTAGTTGCACCAGAAATTAAATTCATTATTTATTTAATTATTCCTATTTCCCTCACCCACCAAAAAGCATTCCTAAAAATGCTCCTTGGTGTCCCAATATTCCCTTACACATTTTAAATGACTTGTGCCTTTACTAAATTCCTAGTTGAGTTCATAATTAGAAAGTTCTTAAAGGCAAGATTCCTTACTAAGTTAGACATTCATCTTTTTCCTTACGTTTCCCTTTTTCTTTATGTTTCCCCTTTTTTCCCTTAGTTTCCTATTTGTTTTAAGTTTCCCTCTTTTCCCTTTTTAACTAAAACTCAAATTAGCAAGTGTAGAAAAACCACCTTTTACCCCTTTTTCTTTTTAATTAATAAAATTTAATTAGTATATGTAGATAAAACAATCATTTCCCTTTTTAAAATTTTAATCCCCCAATATAATTTGATTTTAATAAATTAATTGAATTTCTTACCCCCTTCTTGTCACATGTTTAATTATGTTATTATTTTTTACCACAAGTGTCACTTAGACCTAGATTTTAATTTCACTAGGCTGGGCAACACTTTTATTAGGGAAAAATGTTTTTAAGTCTTACTTGTCACATCATTCGTTCTAAGTCTGACTAGGTTTATTCACTTACCATTTAAAAACATGACGTTCCCTTCAGGACGCACTAGGTGCTCCAAGGGTGCCACTCGCCTCCTTCTGCTTTCCTTGTGCGACATGCCCTTCAATACGCACTACGTGCTCCAAGGGTGCCACTTGCCTCTTCTTTTTTTTTCCTTGTGCAACGTTCCCTTTAGGACGCACTATGTTCTCCAAGGGTGCCACTCACCTCTTTTTGTTTTCCTTGTGCGACATGCCCTTCAAGATGCACTACGTGCTCCAAGGGTGCCGCTCGCCTTTTGACTGAATTGGTATACATAAAAAACCCCTAGAGTCAATACTCCACTAGGTGATCTTGTGGGAGACTATGGGCCTCTAAGGAATAATGCCCCTACCTTATTGCGCGCCCCTTAGAATCATCATGAGCGACTGTCACAGTATTCCCTCACAACATCCTAGGTATTATCTAACTAGGTAATCGTTAACATAAAGTTTGATCCATGGCGGGAGTGCTAGTAGGTTGTTGCAAGGCTGCTCCCACACCTCTCCCTCAAAGTCTCTGGTTGTCGTGCATGACCCCTCTACTCCACATGTGAGTCTGGTCAACAAGCTATCGTCAACGTGCATCATCAATGAATCATGTCATCAAAATAATCAATCATCATAACATCTAATCATATGTACATATATCACATCAACAATATTCAACCCAACAGTCCACTCCCTGACTCGATCCGGAGTCCAAGGGGTTTCATTGATGTCTCTTCATCCTCGAAGTCCAAGGTCCTGCACACTCAGGAGAACCCAGTCAATAGCACCCATCTATGTCAATACAACAAAATAACATATCACCATATCCATAAATGCCTCATAATCACAATCAAACGACCAATAGTATAATAATCCGGATCACTTGCAAGCAAGTTTCCTCAAAGAATGAGTTCACACAGTGCGTGCAAGAGCAGGATGTTACAATGTCATAGAGGGTATTTTTAGCTGTGCATTATCTTCATGAAGTTATCTCAGATAGTGATGGCTTCACCATGCTTATATCACTACCAGTTGTGAGTCTCCCACCAAGATTTGGAGTAAGTGGAATTTTCATGGTCACAGGATTACCTTCCTCATGTCACCAACATCTCTACACCAAAATAAATCTACAAGGGTGCATTGAACCATTCATCTAGAGCTTTGCATTATTTTCTACTTCAAATAGTGGGATACTATGTTTGATGTTAATTTTGAAGGGGTTGCATCGACCAAACGACCCTAAACCATGGTTACATTAACTAGGTGATGTTTGGGAAAATATCCTCTTAAATATATTAGCAAATTGGGTAAGTATTTATTTACACCAATTATAGAGAGCTTCTTTGATCATGTCTACATAATGCTAGAGTCAAGTATAGCATATCCAATGGAATTATTTCCCATGAACTTTAGGGATGTTGAGTTTATATAAAGGTACCCAAGGCAGTTAGAATCGACTATATGTGTAACATCCTGGTTCTAACACTTATAAACTATAATGTATTATGTAAATATGACTTAGGCTGGTGAGTCAATAAAGTTGAAAAGGGGCCAGAGTGCCTAGGAAATGTAACACTTCCTATACATTAATAAAATACACCGCTGGCTGCAAGATCGACAAGGAAAAAAGAGATAGGGGGCTATGATTCCATGACGAAGGGGGATTGAGGGGCCAAGTCTTGTTATTATTATTTTATTTACCCATAATTGATTTTATGGAGAAGAGGGAGTTACATGAGCTTCTTGGGAGGGAGGCCATGTGGCTCTTGTCTTCATGTAATTATTTGAACATCCCTTGGGGGTTGTTTTGGGTTCGTTCTTCCCTTGGTTCATCCTCTTCTCATCGGTTCACTTGTTCTTCTTCCTTTTCACTCACTACTGCTAGTTTGTGTGCTCTTGGGCTGAGCATGAAAATGAATGGAAGGAAGAGGAGAGTCATCATTGAATGGTTGTAATGATTTACTGATCATTCTAGGAGGGAATGGATGCCTGTGTGCATGAACTTGATGGCAGTTTGGATGGAACTGTCCACAACTGAGAGTCCTTGGAATTTCCAGTAGGGATATTTCATGACCAGTAGCACTGGATCCCAGGAGAAAAATGGAACAGAATTAGGGACTACATGGTAGAGAAAGGTGTTCATTTCTTGGGGTTGTGCAGGATGAGAGGGAAAGAGAGATGGAAATTAGGATTGTTGTGAGGTTGGGAAACTTGAGAGCTACTTAGCCAACTAATGTATATTTAGACTTGGCCTAGGACTTTTCCTTGTGGATTCATAGCCCTAACTCGGGGGTGACCTACTGTTGAGAGTAAATGAACAACAACGTCTATGGTTGGGAGGAACTTCCTTGGTCTGCAGCCAGTTGGTGAATGTTTACTTGCAAAGATAAGTGCTTTTTTTTTCTTTTTTTTAATGTATTCTGTTGTGTATTTAATTATCTCTGAGATATGTATTATAATGTGCCTGTATGCTGGTTATTTGTTGTGCATGGCACATTGTTTATCTCTTTTATGATGTGACATGGATATTGTCTTATGCATGTGGTGTGCATGCTTCTAACATTGTTGAGAAGTCCTTTGTTTTCAAATTAGAGATCATAGAAATAAGTCTTGGGACTGCAGCGTGCCTATCTTGAGGGTGGTTGGGTGTGTTGCAGCCTGTTTAAGTGGCGTAGCCCAGCCTCTGGGTGTCTGGTATGTTACAGATTGGTATCAGAGCTTCTGGTTGAAACACCGGGCTGGTATGGGTCGGGTCTCTTGGTCAGAGTCTCATTGTTGAGATCAAATTATGACCGTGAAGTTGAAAATATCAGGAGGAATGGCGTTGCATAATCTACACAGGAGTTAGACCGTCATAGATCCTTTGTAAGGGTTCGAAGGATCGTCACCATCCTCCTCAAATTTGGGAGTGATTTCCACTGTGGGATCAAGAGAGATCCGAGATCGTTGGATCGGAGGGTAGGTGAACAAGGGTCATCCGATGAAATCGAATAAAAGGTTAAGTCACAACTGTCAGATTGCTTGGAGAGAGAACGATGGCCAGGAGGCATTGTGGGGAACCAAGTTACATAGGAGTTAATTCCCCAAGGTGGTCCCGCAATCCAAACTATGGTTTCAATGAGGGGTTATGTGTCAGCATCAGAATAATTGTGGGGCGAAAGGCGGGTTACTCCAAACCACCAGTGCATGCCCCCGCAACTTGAAAGGAATTAAGTGATGTGACATGTTAGTTCTCGAACATCAAAACTCTGAAGAGAGGAAGTATATCCAGATTTTTGATTGAGGTGGACACGCGGAAAGAGACCCTGCACTTCGGAGGATAACCACTTCAGAAGAAAGAAAGATACGAAAATCCAGAACTCTCGAAGGCCCGAAGCCTGAAGTTCATCTGGACCGTCCATCAAAAAGGACACGCGCCACCGGATCTCTCACTTCGGAGACTTAGTACTCCGAAAGGTTTTGTAGAGAGAAGCACTAGGGAAAGAATTACATGAATTCTCAAAGTAATCAAGGACCATTGATCTTTGCAGTGGTATCTCCCGAAGTCCTGAAGTTTGGGGTTAATACGGACCATCTAATAAGGGAGACGCATGTCGAGAGATTGGCCAGTTCAGGAATTCAGAGTTTGGGAGAATTGGAAGTGTGTTAGTGTTGAAACTCCCGAAGCCCGAAGTCCCGAAGCCTGAAGGGACGAAGTGGTGGGGCACGATGACGTCACCTGGAGGTGATGTGGACCTCAAAATTTTGAAGTGACATGGCTTGCAGACGTCACCTGGGATGACATGGACACATGGGATTTGTGCCACATGTCAGTAAGTTTTGAGCATATGGAGTATTGAAATGTCAGTTAGAATGTGACATGTGTTACTTGCCTGATTGGGCAATGTGTTTGCTTCTATTATTTCTCCATGTGGCGACAAATCGTATAGTCTGGAGACTGGGCACTCCAGAGGGGAAATATGTGACAGTTTTCATTGGGTCGAAAACTCCCGAAGGCCCAAAGGCCGGAGTACATATTTGGGCTGGAGTACATATCGACCATTGATCCTAGAAGACATGTGGCAGTAGATCTCACAGCGGTTCGGAGAATTGATGCTCCAGGAGAAAGTTAAGGAGTAGAGTTTGAAACTCCCAAATCCCGAAGAGCCGAAGTGATTCAGGGTCATTGATCTGCGGGAGAAAATGCGTCGACAGATCGTGAACTTCGAGTAAAAGAGTTCTGGGAGGAAGCAAGCGGGGAAAGTTGATACCTCTGAAGGTCGAAGTTCTAAAGTGGATCTCGATCATGGATCATGAAAGAGGACGAGGTTCGTTGATGTGGTCCTGGTTGAAGGTTCCAAAGTTGCGAAGCACTGAAGGCCGAAGTCAATGTTGACCATTTATCTACTTCGGGAGATTTCCCAACCAATGATCAAGTATAGTGGAAGGATAGCATAAGCGGAGGTGTTAACCAACAAAAATAGGTCACCACCTCTTTATGACTCATTCAGTGGGTAATCACTTCGGAGAAATTTCTACTCCAGAATTCAGGAGCCACGAATAACCGAAGTTCTGAAGTAAATGTGAACCGTCCAGCTCATCGTGTTAATACGTGACCATTGTTTTTGATAAGTGATCAAGCACTTCTTAGCTTAGCGCTTTGTCACCACCTGCAGTCGTATGGAATAAAGAAACAAAGGGAAAAGTAGAGGCAACACTCAAATCAATAAGCCCATGGTTTTTCACATATGGTCATATGTAAATGTTTTGAAGGAAGCGACTCATAAATATTTAATTCGACAGAGAGTTAACACTAGAATAATACAGAGAATTGATAAAGGATCAAAATATGATCGATTTGTGAACTGAGAACACAACAGAATCATGAGTACGATATAATGAGTCGATCCATGTCTGTGATCAACTCATGAAGACAAAAGAACCGACACACAGTCATGATTAAAAAAGAGTTAATTCATATAAAAAGGAAAAATGATATTAATTAAAGAATAATATTATCATTAAATGGAAAGGTACCTATAAATTTAATTAACAATTTTTGTATGATATGTATATCTCTAACAAGATGGTTGCTTGCAGGTTTATCAGGATTAGAGGTATAACCAGATCAATTCAAGAATAGGATCATATGTTAGGGTCATGGAGGAATGACTTTGCTTACAAAAGTTGGATGAGGTACTACAAAAGAAAGAATCCTCACATGGGACATGAAGCTAGTAGGTGAATAATGTCATCAATGGGCATAGAAAGGAAAATTAAGGCTCCATAGCCTTGAAGGTAGAGATGTGTAGATAGTTTCAAGCTTGATGTGGAAGGAAACAAAGAGCTTAAGAGGTGGTGTGTGAATAATCTCTATGTGTCAAGCATAGGAGTTCCAGGGAAGGATTTGTTAGATATGACTTATCTACTGTCTAAAAGCTTAAATCAAAGTTCACAGTGGAAGCAAGATGCCCATGCAGAGGAATTGGAATGCTCTCTCACTTCAAAAGTGGCACTGAATGAAAATGGATTTCCATTGGGGAATGGTACTAAGTGGGAAAGAATGGTCAGGTGGAATGTGGCTAGAAAAGTGTTTAGACCCAGGGAACCATAGTGCAGATGAGAAGAATGGGAGCATGCAAGGCATCAAGGATCTAAAGGAATTCAAGGACAATCAACTACAACAGAAATAGATAAATAAATAAGTGAATTGAAACATAAATGCATTGGAGTGCATGAAGCATACGATGAAGTTAAATTGCATATGCATTAGTAGGCATGCTAACAGTAAATGATTGGTGCATATAGATGTGTAATTTTGCATATGTACATTCTTGGATATGCATATAACATGTTGGTGAACTTAGAATAGTTTTTTATTATGAAATAATGTTTGAGTATGACTAAAGGATGGATTATGTATTCAGGAAAAATGATACATTGGGGTTAAATATGTGGATGTTGTTGTTGCTTATAATTTCCATCGAGGTAAAGACCCATGAGGATGGCAGGAATGGTGATCAAAATGATGAAGGGGGAAGTATGTGAGCTTCTACAAATATTAGTTGGTCAGACAACAACAAGTAGGTTGGTAACAACTAGGCAGGTATGCATTTAGTTTCTGTTGATGCATACATGTTGAAGGGGAACGAGGTAAGGATTCTCTCAGTTAATTTTCAGTATTTAAATTGATATGTAATGGACGAAGGCCTAGTGTATGTAAGTGTTTTTTATGCTAGAATGCACTTAGATAAAATGTCAGTTGCATATTATGTTATGATTGGTTATGGGATCATAACCAGGTTAATTCAAGAGATTTACTCCTTATATAACAATGAATATCCATAGAGCTAGTCATGTGTGAGACCATAATATGGTTGGATATGGAAGGGATACAACACTATGTGAGTTCTCGATGGTATCTACTTTATATCTGATGTTTGGATTGCAACCTATTTTCTAACACTGAAGAACACTTAAGGATTATATTCTTGGTGTTGTGTTTGGGTGGAAAAGGAAGGTAACCAAATAGTTAGGCAAGAAGTAGGAAGTGTGTGGATGATGTGTTGAATCATTGACAAGACCTTCCAACTCATCATGGTGGAATACATGACATAGTTATGTGGTATTATGTATTCCATGCATGGATGCATTGTGTAGATGTGACCATGGGTATTGGCACATTGATTTTTATCTTATTAACTGTGGCATTATGAAAAGTCTGCATGACTGATAAAACATGTGTATGTAATGATGAGTTCATTCCAATTGAATGTTGGATTAATATAAGTAATTGAATTGTATTTGTAAACAATTCTGAGAGCACTTTGTGATTTTGTTTTGAATCATTGCCATGAGAATATATGTCTTGTACACGAGATAGTGACAATTTGTTTGGCTGAGGAATGTTGAAATTGCAGGAGGAAAGGGGTCTTGGATATGACAGTGTTGTAAGCCCATAAAGAATACCAATGCCTATTGTTTCAAGAGTCAAATTGTTATGAGTTGAAGCTCATGTCTAGAAGTTTTATTTTTCCTATGTAAAACAGTTTTGGGAATTATGATTTGATAATTATCGACGAATTGTTTTGGCCGAATGTAAATTGAATAAATTGTTGGTAGAATGGTCTTGGATATGGTAGGGATGTAATCCCATAAGGAAGACTGATATCTACAACTGCAAAGACAACCATTATGAGTAGAAAGATCATGCTTGGAAAATTTTATTTTCCTGTATAAAACAGATTTGACATTTATGTTTGAAATGGTTATAATGATATCTCACGATGATTGTATGTGTATAATACAGATGATATGTTGGATATGCAAGATGGAAAGCATGGAAAAGGATATTGTTGTGACATGAGAACCCTATGTCCCTAGAAATATTCTTGTGCAAGAGAACCTTGGTCAGGCAAGATGGATCGCCTAAGGGACTGCATAGTAGAGAGGGGGAGGCTTGAGCCTGGGCTTGGAAGGTGAGTGACCACAAGGAAGAGGATACTTTGATAGCTCTTGATTTGGGTCATGCACACAATGGGTATGTTAGGTAAAATAGTGAGCCAAGTTAATGAGACAACCATATGGATGCAGATCCATGAACCGCACAGATAATTATTGTATTGGATTATGAAAATTTACTCTTACAATACGAGAAAGAATGAGAATTTTATGCACAAATTTTGAACTGACATGCTCGCTAATTTGAAATATTGTAGGAAAATGATGAATGTTGAATATCTAGAAAAATACCAGACTATGAGAGAAAAGAAGGTGATGTTGGAGCAACTAAATGAAAAAGGCATGGAAGGAAGAAAGTCTAATGGACTTGCTACAATTGGAGTTTTGGAACCCAAAACTCTGAAACTTCCTAGCCGAGTGCACTGAAGCTGGGGAGAAGTGGAACAATGTGAGGGACTGCAAGATAGAGAAAGGGGTTCATTTCTTTGGGTTGTGCACGGTTGAAAGGGAAGGAGAGCTTGTTGGTTGGAACTTCTTCCAGAAATATAAATTATGAAGATAATCATACATGTTTTGGGTCGGAATGCCTATGCATACTTTTTTTAGGCCAGAGTGCCTATGTATATAAGATTGGGTTGGATTTCCTGTGTGAATTAAGGCTAGAGGGACTGGAATTGTAATGTTAATAACATTGGAATGGTGTTGTGCACTGAAGACAGTGCCAAAATAAGGGGAGGGGGATGTAACATCCCAGTTCTAACCCTTATATACTATAATCGTAACATCCATCTCTGGCACACTGAGCAAACTTATTCTTTCGGGACACATGCTCACAAGTGATCCAGATTTTTATGCTATTAAAACTTTTAACTTGGATTACGATGCATTATGGGTTGAAGACATGTTTTTTTACTACATTGACATAGAAAGGTACTATTGACTCGGTTTTACTGAGTGTGCAGGGTTTTGGACCTTGAGGACGCAGAGGCATCGATGGAACCCCTTGGACTCCAGATCGAGTCAGGGAGTGTGCCATTGGGGTTTGATTGTTTTACTGTGATATTAGTGCACCTGACTAGATGATATGTTATGGATATGTTCTGACATGATTTGTTGATGATGTAGGCTAACGATAGCTTGCCGACCAGACTCACATATGGAGTAAAGGGGTCGAACATGACTACCAGAGATGTTGAGGGAGAGGTGTGGATAGCAGCCCTACCACAGCCTACTAGCACTCCTGTCATGGCTCGAACTATAGGTTAATGATTACCTAGTTCGAGAGAACCGACGATGCCATGAGGGTAGACTATGACAGTCACTCACGATGATTCTAAGGGGCGTGAAATAAGGCGAGGGCCTTATTCCTTAGAAACCCTCAGTCTCCCACAAGTTCACATGGTGAAGTGTTGACTCCAGGGGTTATTGATGTCTACCAATCAGTCAAGAGGTGAGTGGCACCCTTGGAGCACGTAGTGCGTCCTGAAGGGCATGTTGCGCAAAGGAACAAATGAGGTGAGTGGCACCCTTGGAGCATCTAGTGCGTCTTGAAGGGCATGTCCCGTTGGTGTGATAGAAGGATGAACCTAGATGGCCCTAAGACAAATAACAGGTTAAGAAATTTTAAAACAATTTCCCTAATTAAATGTCGCCCAGTACAAAATCTAAGTTCTAAGTCTAAAATTTTTCTAGGGGTAAAATTTTGTCTACCTTTAAAAAATAATAATTAAAATAAATAAATAAAATAGATAAAATAAAATAAAATAATAAAATTTAAAATAAAAACCACTTAAGTAATAATTATGGTCTTCATAAAATTCTGCAACATGAAGGGAGTAAGAAATTAAATTATTCATAAGAAATAAAATTTGTGGATATAAAAAGTAAAGAGGGAATTAATTATTTTATCTTTTGATAATTTAAAAAGATACTAAATTAATGATAAAAGGGAAAAGGGGTTATATTCCACTCCTGCCTTTTTGAGTTCTAAGTAAAAAGGGGAAAGAGGGAAAATCAAAAAAATAGGAAACTAGGGAAAGGAGGTAACATAAAAAGGAAAAAGGGGAACTTAAGGGAAAAAACGAAAAGTCAACTTAGTAAAGAATCTACATTTAAGAGCTTTCTAATTTTAAAATGAATTAGCAATTTCATAATAGGGAAAGCCTTTAAAACCTGTAAGGGAATCTAGGGACACCTAGGAGTGACTCTAGGATTAACTCTAGGTGGGTGAGGGAAATAAAGATAATTACTTAATTAAATAAATTAAATCATGGAGAATTGTAGGGGATGAGGGACACTTGTATGGAGAGAAAATTTTAGGAATTTATTTTTAAAAACTTTAATTAAATGAGATTTTAGGAAAAAGAGGGGAGTTCGGAACTCTATAAAAGAAAGGGAGGAGAAGGAGGAATGGATCTACTGTTTTGTGTAACGTTACACTGCAGAAATATTGTCTTGACTGATTTACTTGTGGGAGTTGGGATACCCAGCTCAGAGAGGAGTGGTAGCTTGGCCTTGTGAGGCGAGCTGGGAGATAGACGTAATCTATGGATAGTGTGTGTGGCCCCTTTGCGGTTCGGGGGGCTAAGGGGGAAGAAGAGTACCGCTAGCATTGGTTGGGAGGTACTGGTGAGGTCTCTATGGTCGACGAGCGGGAGTTGCACGGAGCATGGGATGTCATTCGAAGCGGGCGATCAGGCAACGATATGCTCTTTTATTTTGTAGAGTAGAATGCATTAGGACTTATGCTTGGATCTGCATATTGATTTGTAAATGGATTGGATGTTTAGATTGATAGCAAACCCCCTTTTTTTCTTAGCCTAGCTAATTGTTTGGTTGATTGATTTCCCATGGCCTTTGTCCTCGCATGACTTGACAGCCCTGTGGTTGACTATGACCCATGCGATTGTTTGCTTTTCATCCCTAGCACTCTAGTCCTTACCTAAGCAGTCGGCCAGGAGCCTGCTCTACGGTCGTCACCTTAGCATTAAAATACCTATGGATCTCAATGCCTTGCTTTTCTGTGCGAGGATGGTGATGCGAAGGCAAACCTTTAGCCGTCTCCCTCTGTTGATGTCCCTGCCTGATGGTCTGACTTGCGACTTCAAGTATGGCCTCTGCGTATGGATTATCTTGCTTCCTTGTTGTTTATATTTTTGTGCCTTGCCTAATAGAATCCCTGTGATCCCTTCGACGAGTTATCCTTATGGCCCATGCGTTCTCTTACGGTTGTCAACATTTTTATATTGGTATGATGAGATGTGAAAGGCATTTAACTTCAATCTGCATTTTCTTTCTTTTTATATATCTTCATTCATTTTAATGTTATAGCGACAAGTTTACACATAACTGCAATTATGTACATATGCCTGCGTTCCTTCCATGAAATACACAGGGAAATTCTTAATTCACTATGCACAGAGAATCTGGATAGTGTTTCTTTGTTGTTGACAATAATATATGGGACAATTATTTATATGTATTGTAAACGATTTTATATTCAGAAAATGTTGATATTTAGAACGATTTAATAGTCCGAAACGATTTTATCATTGATAGGATATTGATCATTAACATCATGGGATAACGATAATTATTTTCCAATGGTTATGGATTTTATTATTCCTTATTTGTATTGATAATAAAACAATGAATTTATCCTTACGAATGCATTTGATTGGGAAATTTATTTTTACTACAACAAACTGAGTAGTATTGAATATAGCAATAGAAATTTGTGGGTACAACGACTAGCATTAAACCTCAACTGAATCAAGTAATGAGAACAACATTGATTTAGTAAATTTACAATTTCCTGAACAATGTTTTATTTTGACAGTGAATATATGACTGGCAGCGAGTTTAATGTTAACGATGGACAGAGAGCTATTCTCTGTATTTATACAGACAATGTTTTATATGGACATTGAATGTATGTCTGGCAACGATTGATATTAATAAACGACATACAACTATCTTTATATGTACACAGACGATGTATTGTATATTTACTCAAATATCATTTATCAGTCGGACACCGGTTACAGTCTTCGACTCCAGTTCCTAGCGTCATCGGGTCTTTAAAAACTCCATGATACAGTAAGGTTGAGCCATAGTTAGAAGGTTAGCACCAGTAACAATCGCACCATATCCTTGAACCTGTTGTATCACCTTACCGATTCGCTATTAGCTTTGATCCTTAATGAGTGTAGTGTTGAGTTTTCCCTGTCACCAGTTGTGTTTTATATGAATTTACCTCTACCTAGACCATACGCACAGATTCTACTTAACCGGAATTCAGTCGCTCCCTTATAGATTTTTTTTATTATTTCCTTGGATTAATTATTACCTCACCCGAAAATGGTAGTGGGTTGCTTTATTCTTCCATGATTTGTCCATTAAACGTAGCTGGGTTTTCGGATTACAAGACCCCGTTGGCCCTTAGCGTAGCCTATGTCTGCGGACGTGTGACATAGCAAATTGCCCCTTGTTGACTGCGATTTTCCTTTTCAGAAGCTAATTACCAGGAGGTCAGCGAATCCTGGGCCAAGGTTGCTAGCACTGGCAACAACTCAATCCTTACCTGTAACATCAGAAAAACCTCATTGTTAAATCAGTAAATTGAGACTTACCATATTTATTAAAAGGATAATAGAAAAAGAAAATTCCGCATATCGTTATCTCATTTTTTGATTTACATATTGTTTATGATGTGCAATGATTTGGTACAATTGAATCATTATATTGTAAATAATAACTGGCCCTGTCCAAGTTGATAATTTTTCTATCATTGTGTAGTTCTTTTAGGTTGTAGTGTGGCATTTTGAGTTGTCCTCAAATTTATGAATGTGTCAAGTATTATTATGTTGAACAATTTATCCCAAGTTATCCTGGCACATAGATGAATGCTTTATTCTAAGGTGGTATACCGCATAGATAAGGTCAGTGTTTTTAGCACATAATTAATCTTGCACAACGAGCATTGTTGAAGTGTTGCTACGAAGTATATTTTGCATGATGAAAGCATTTGAGACTCTTGTAGAGAGGAGAATTGTGTTGATGCAAGATGAAATCACATTTTTGAATAGATCAATCAAAATCTCTTGAATTTTGAAGGTTCAAGACTTTAACCTGCATTCAATATTATTATAGATTTTTAATAATGAAGGATGAAAAAAACTTTTTCTTGATATATCAACACTTACATCCATAATACTAGTTTTCAATACATTGAAATCATGTGTTTGACACATTCAATATTATTATAGATTTTTAATAATGAAGGATGAACAAAACTATTTCTTGATATATCAACACTTACATCCATAATACTAGTTTTCAATACATTGAAATCATGTGTTTGACACACACGATTTGGCAAGTTAACATTATTAAATTTAATTGAAATTAGCTACACAAAGAGGGTAGTATGGTGAAGAGTTTAATTATTTTTAAATGAGGTGTTAAACCATTACATAATTGATCATAGTTACAATGAAGAAAACAATTATTGTTATGTGACATAATAAGATAAAATATTAAATAAATATACAAAATTGAATTAAATAATTTTTACAATTTCTTTTTTTATTTGAAGATGATAGAAATAACGGTATCACATCGTTATAAGTTTTGTAAGTCTAAATATTTTGGAAAGTATTATAAATATAAAATTGAATAAGTTATGCTTTACATTATTGAGAGAGATAAATAAGCGAAAGCTATGAAAACTCTAAAGATAGACACGAGAATTGAAATTATACCATAAAAATGAATGTAGAGATTAGAACAAAGAAAGTAAGCATCTAAATATCAATAAATAAAACACAAAAAATGATATGGTTATTATAGTTAAGTTTTATTACTGAAATTGTTTAGCAATATATCCTTGCAAGCAATTAATACAAGGATATAAAGACCTTGTATGGAAAAAGATTTGGTGAAATGAAGTATGTTCTTATTCTTATATTATTATTAGTAAAAACAAGATTATAAATATATCTCTTAAATATAAAATATTTATTAAAGATAGAAATTTTGTTCTAGTAAGTAAATACTTGTATTGCTCTTACAAATATATATATATATATATATATATATATATATATATATAGCACTTATCACATGAGGCTTGTCGTTGTAACGAAATGTTAGGTTGTCACATATGGTATTAGAGCCGCTTCGACCTGCGACTTGGGATCGCTACGGCTTCCATTGATGTGAATGATTGATTATACTGTTATTGATCGAGTTGACTTGTGTGCGTGCAGGTAATCATGGTTAGAGGACATCGTGGAGGCAGATGACGGGGTGCTAGGGGAGGAGGCGTGATGCCTCCAGTAGCATCCACACCTGAGGGATCTAACCCCCAAGGAGACGAGCAGGTTCTCAGACAGGAGCAAATAGCAGTTGGTGATGTAGTCGGAATGATGAGATCTTTTCAGTGCATGTTTGAGGCACTGATCAGTCGTTTGGACAGAGATGAGGCCAGGGTGCCGACACCCTTCAAGGTTCCACCGTGCGCTCCGTTCGGTACTGGTAGCATTCACTGTGAACTCAAGAAGGTAAAATTTCCTGAGTTCTTTGGTGCCCCGGATGGCGCAGCCACCGAGGCATGGTTGGAGAACATGGCGATGTGCTTCGCACTTCACGATTATGCCTCCAACATGAAGGTCTGCATTTCGGTATTTCAATTGAAGGGGAGCACTCTTCTATGGTGGAAGACACTCCTACCGTAGCTGAACATGGCCATCGAAGACGTGTCATGGGAACTGTTCGAGGAACGGTTCCGAGAGAGGTACCTTTGAGAGGAATTCATTGAGTGTCAGCTCAATGAGTTCAATGCCTTACAACAGGGAGGTCGTATGGTGCCCAAGTACGAGGCCCGTTTTATGGAGCTGCTCTGGTATGCTCCACACCTTAACAATGAGAAACTTAAGGTCAACAAGTTTGTGTTCGGCCTTAACGGCAGGCTGCGTGCAAAAGTTAGGATTTTGATGCCTCAAACCTTGCATGATGTCATCCATAAGGCCCTCATAGCAGAGGAGGAGCTTATCAGCGGGGGTCAGACTAGGACTCCAGCGAGACCAACAGGGCAGGTTTCATCTGGAGCACAGTAGCATCAGACACCAGCCAGACATACGCCGGGATATCGTGGCTTCCAAAGGGGATCCACTTTCACTACACCCTAGTGACTGATGCCTCAATAGCGGACACCTTATCAGGGACCACAGCATCAGCAGCAACGCTGCCCACAATAGCAACAATTTAGGCTTGTTCAGTAGAACAGACCAGGGTTCCAGGCCAGTGGGTTGTTTTTTTCTACTTCGGGTACCAGGACTACTGAGCCGAAGAAGGGGTGTTGGATGTGTGGGGAGCCACACTACCAACGTGACTGCCCAGTGGAGAGAACCAGAGCGTCCAGATTATCTATACCAGCTATTGTGGGAGATATGGGCAAGGCCCATCAGATTCATGCAGTGGTGAATAACCGCCAGGTAGAGCATCAGTCGACAGTGCTCGAGATGACAGGTACCGTCGTTGACCATACCCTTAGTATTTTGATAGATCACGGTGCTACCGAGAGTTTCATTTTGGGTGCAGCGCTAAAAAGGATTAAGGGAAAGGTAGTTGAATAGGACGAGTTTAGCTTCGTAGAGATGGCTTCGGGAGCCAAACAAAAGGTTGGAGGAAAGGTTACGGGTTGTGTCCTTAACCTGGGAGAGTTTGTCACCAGGGCCAACCTATACATCATGATCTTAGGATCTTATGACGTCGTGATTGGTATGGATTGGTTGGAATCGCATGAGGTGATACTCAACTGTAAGACAAAAAGGTTGAGCTTGGTAGATGACGAGGGGCAGAGGCGTGTGATTGTAGGATGAAACTAGGGAGTTTCCCTGAGGTTCATCTCTTCCTTACAGCTACGGAAGAGTATGTGCAAGGGGTGCAAACTTTATGCAATCCTTGCGTTAAACGAGAAGGGAGTAGCGGAAGGTCTAGAACACCTTCCGGTGGTGAGATATTTTGTGGACATGTTCCCGGAGGAGTTACCTGGGATGCCACCAGAGAGGGAATTGGAGTTTACCATAGACCTAAAACTGGGGACTGAACTGATAGCAATAATGCCTTATCGGATGTCGACCCCAGAGTTACAAGAGTTGAAAATGCAACTGAAGGAGTTACTGGACTTGGGACTGATATGTCCTAGTGTGTCACCATGGGGTGCACCTGTTATTTTCATATGAAAGAAGGACAAATCGTGGAGGATTTATATTGACTACCGTCAACTGAACAAGGCCACGATCAAGAATCAGTATCCATTGCCGAGAATTGATGATCTATTCGATCAAATGAAGGGTGCGATAGTGTTTTCCAAGATTGATTTGCGATCAGGGTATCACCAGTTACAGATCAAGGAGGATGACATTCCTAAGACCACGTTTAAGATGAGGTTTGGACATTACGAGTTTATTGTTTTACCATTTGGACTGACAAACACCCCAGGGGTATTTATGAGTTTGATAAATGGGGTGTTCCGCGAGTACTTGGACAAGTTCATCCAAGTATTCATTGACGATATTTTGATTTACTCACGGACAACGGAGGAGCATGACAAGCACTTACGCTTGGTATTACAGTGTTTGTGAGAGCACAAATTGTATGGGAAGTTGTCCAAATGCTCTTTTTATCAATCAAAGATTCACTACTTAGGGTATGTCATCTCCGACGAAGGCATCGTCGTGGATCCATCCAAGATCGAGGCTATCATGGAATGGCCTGCGCCGACGAATGTCCCGGAATTGCGCAGCTTTATGGGTTTAGTAGGATATTATCGATGGTACGTTGAGGGATTTTCAAATATAGCAAGTCCGATTATGGAGTTGCAGAAGAAGAACAAGAAGTTTGTATGGACCGAAAAATGCGCGGAAGCATTTCGGAGGCTCAAGGAATTGTTGAAAACAACACCAATACTAAAGGTCCCTGACATGGACATGGTCTTCTTGGTATGCACTGACACATCCAAGGAAGGCTTAGGCGGGGTCTTGATGCAAGACGGATGAGTGATTGTTTACATTTCGAGGAAACTGAGAAGGCATGAGGAGAACTACGCGATGCATGATTTGGAGTTATTAGCCATCATATATGCCTTGAAGGTTTGGAGACACTACCTTGTTGGATGAAAATTTGAACTAAAGACTGACCATTGTGGACTACAACACATCTTTACGCAAAGTGACCTGAATGCACAACAACGGCGTTTGTCAGAATTGCTTAGCGAGTATGACTTCGAGATTAATTACATAAAAGGAACAGTGAACTGAGTGGCGGATGCATTGAGTCGGAGTCCACGCATGTTTTCGGTATTGCCTCTTTAGACGAATCTACATGAAAAGATTCTAACTTTACAGTGTGACGATGACTGGTACAAGGAGGTTGAGGGTTTTATCGGACAAAACACAATGATGGTACCACGATTTGAAGGATTTTCATTTGATAGCGATGGTTTATTGAGGTTTAAAAGTCGGATCTACGTACCATCAAACGATGAGTTGAGGATTTTGATCCTAAGTGAGGCTCATAGAGCAGTATACATGGCTCATCCGGGAGTCACGAAGATGAGGGCAGATCTTAAGCCCTTATTCTTCTGGAAGGGAATGAAGGCCGACATAGTCAACTATGTGGCCAGATGCCTAGAATGTCAGCAGGTAAAGGCTGAACATAGACACCCAACAGGATTACTACAACCACATGCCATTCCGGAATCGAAATGGGAGGTTATTTTGATGGATTTTATTGTTGGATTGCCACTTATGGCAAGGAGACATGACTCGATTTTCTTAGTAGTAGACACTCTGACGAAGAGTGCTCACTTTATTCTGGTGTGTACAATGTATTAGGCACTTGACATAGCTAGAGTTTTCATCAGTGAGATTGTGAGGCTGCATGGCGTGCCTAAGAGGATTATATCCAATCGAGGATCGGTGTTTACTGAATGATTTTGGACGAGTTTCCAAGAGGCCTTGGGGACCCAACTTAACTTTAGTACTGCGTATCACCCAGAGACTAACAGGTAGACTGAACAAATGAATCAAACCTTGGAGGACATGTTTCACATGTACGTGATGGACCAACAAAAGCATTGGGAGGAATTCTTGCCACTAGTGGAGTTTGCTTACAACAATTGTTACCAGATCACCATTAAGATGGTGCCTTTCAAGTTTCTTTATGGGCAACCGTGTTAGATGTTATTGAGTTGGGATCAGCTTGAGGATAGGGTCCTGGTGGGACCAGAAATGATCCAAGAAATGGAAGAGCAAATGAAAACAATAAGACAAAGGATTAAAGAAGCACAGGATCAACATAAGAGTTATGTCGATGCGCACCGTGTCAACCATAGTTACGAGGTCGGTGATCGAGTCTTCTTGTGGGTTAAACCGCATAAGATTTCGATCAAGTTTGGAAAGGGAGGCAGAGATAAACTCCCTCCTAGGTTCGTGGGACCTTTCGAGATTGTGGATAGAAAGGGGCATGTGGCCTGTTGACTAGCCTTGCCTGATTCTTTGAGGTGTATGCACGATGTTTTTCATGTATCTATTTTGAGACATTATATTAGTGGTCCTACACATGTTATTGACATGAGTTCCTTCCAGGTATTGGATGAGGGAGCCCTCATGGCTGAGCCGGTCCACATCTTGGATCATCACGTTCGACAGCTACGATGTCGAACAGTAGATCAGGTCAAGGTCCAGTGGGACAATTACAGTCTGCACTTGGCGACCTGGGAGGACACATATCACACGCACCAACAATTTCCATTTTTTTTGGATAGATAGACATCTGATACTGTGATGCACTTTATTTCGACATTTATACTATGAAACTTCGGGACGAAGTTTAGACCAAGAGGGGGTGTATGTAACATCCTGCTCTAGCGCACTGAGAAAAATTATTCTTTGGGGACACTTTCTCGCAAGTGATCCAGATTTTTATGCTATTAAAACTTTTAACTTGGATTACGATACGTTATGGGTTGATGACATGTTGTTTTACTACATTGACATAGACAGGTACTATCGACTCGGTTTTACTGAGTGTGTAGGGTTTTGGACCTTGAGGACACAGAGGCATCGATGGAACCCCTTGGACTCTGGATCGAGTCAGGGAGTGTGCCATTGGGGTTTGATTGTTTTACTATGATATTAGTGCATCTGACTAAATGATATGTTATGGATATGTTCTGACATGATTTGTTGATGATGTAGGCTGACGATAGCTTGCCGACCAGACTCACATATGGAGTAAAGGGGTTGCACACGACTACCAGAGATGTTGAGGGAGAGGTGTGGAAAACAACCCTACCACAACCTACTATCACTCCCATCGTGGCTCGAACTGTAGGTTAACGATTGCCTAGTTCGAGAGGACCGACGATGTCATGAGGGCAGACTGCGACAGTCACTCACGATGATTCTAAGGGGCGCACAATAAGGCAGGGACCTTATTCCTTAGAAACCCTTAGTCTCCCACAATTTCACCTGGCGTAGTGTTGACTCCAGGGTTTATTGATGTCTACCAATCAGTCAAGAGGCGAGTGGCACCCTTGGAGCACGTAGTGCATCCTGAAGGGCACGTCGCGCAAAGGAACATATGAGGCGAGTGGTACCCTTGGAGCACCTAGTGCATCCTGAAGGGCACGTCGCGTTGATGATGATAGAGGGATGAACCTAGATGGCCCTAAGACAAATAACAGGTTAAGAAATTTTAAAACAATTTCCCTAATTAAATGTCACCCAGTGCAAAATCTAAGTTCTAAGTCTAAAATTTCGCTAGGGGTAAAATTTTGTCTACCTTTAAAAAATAATAATTAAAAAAAAAATAGATAAAATAAAATAAAATAATAAAATTTAAAATAAAAACCACTTCAGTAATAATTATGGTCTTCATAAAATTCTACAACATGAAGGGAGTAAGAAATTAAATTATTCATAAGAAATAAAATCCGTGGATATAAAAAGTAAAGAGGGAATTAATTATTTTATCTTTTGATAATTTAAAAAGATACTAAATTAATGAT
>JZKD02S0991152.1:456484-487902 GCA_000966675.3 Picea glauca | reverse complement strand
ATTTCATAATAGGGAAAGCCTTTAAAACCTGTAAGGGAATCTAGGGACACCTAGGAGTGATTCTAGGAGTAACTCTAGGTGGGTGAGGGAAATAAAGATAATTACTTAATTAAATGAATTAATTCATGGAAAATTGTAGGGGATGAGGGACACTTGTATGGAGATAAAATTTTAGGAATTTATTTTTAAAAACTTTAATTAAATGAGATTTTAGGAAAGAAAGGGGAGTTCAGAACTCTATAAAAGAAAGGGAGGAGAAAGAGAAATGGATCTACTATTTTGCGTAACGTTACGCTGCAGAAATATCATCTTGACTGATTTACTTGTGGGAGTTGGGATACCCAGCTCAGAGAGGAGTGGTATCTTGGCCTTGCGAGGTGAGTTGGGAGCTAGATGAAATCTTTGGATAGTGTGTGTGGCCCCTTTGCAACTCGGGGGGCTAAGGGAGAAGAAGAGTACCCCTAGCATTGGCTGGGAGGTACCGGTGAGGTCTCGACAGTCGGCGAGTGGGAGTTGCATAGAGCGCGGGAAGTCATTCAAAGCGGGTGATTAGGAAATGGTATGCTCTTTTATTTTGTAGAGTAGAATGCATTAGGACTTATGCTTGGATCTACATATTGATTTGTAAATGGATTGGATGTTTAGATTGATAGCGGACCCCCTTTTTTTCTTAGCCTAGCTGATCGTTTGGTTGATTGATTTCCCATGGCCTTTGTCCCCGCATGACTCCACAACCCTGTGGTTGACTGTGACCCATGCAATTGTTTTCTTTTCGTCCCTAGCACTCCAGTCCTTGCCTGAGCAGTCAGCCAGGAGCCTGATCTACAGTCATCGCCTTAACGTTAAAATACCTACGGATCTCAACGCCCTGCTTTTCTGTGTGAATATGGTGATGCGAAGACAAACCTTTAGCCGTCTCCCTTTGTTGATGTTCCTGCCTGATGGTCTGACTTGCGACTTCCAGTATGGCCTCTGCGTATGGATTATATTGCTTCCTTGTTGTTTATATTTTTGCGCCTTGCCTGATAGAATCCCTGTGATCCCTTTAACGAGTTATCCTTATGGCCCAGGCATTCTCTTACGGTTGTCAGCATTTTTATATTGGTATCACGAGATGTGAAAGGAATTTAAGTTCAATCTGCGTTTGTTTTCTTTTTATATATCTGCATTCATTTTAATGTTATAGCTGCAAGTTTACATATAACTGCAATTATGTACATATGCCTACGTTCCTTCCATGAAATGCACAGGGAAATTCTTAATGCACTATGCACAGAGAATCTGGATAGTGTTTCTTTGTTGTTGACAATAATATATGGGACAACGATTTATATGTATTGTAAATGATTTTATATTCAGAGAATGTTGATATTCATAATGATTTAACAGTCAGAAATGATTTTATCATTGATAGCATATTGATCGTTAACATCATGGGATAACGATAATTATTTACCAACGGTTATGGATTTTGTTATTCCTTATTTGTATTGATAATTAAACAACGAATTTATCCTTACAGATGCATTTGATTGGGAAATTTATTTTTACTACAACGAACTGAATAGTATTGAATATAACAATAGAAATTTGTGGGTACAATGACTAGCATTGAAACTCAACTGAAGCAAGTAATGAGAACAACATTGATTTAGTAAATTTATGATTTCCTGAACAATGTTTTATTTTGACAGCGAATATATGACTGGAAGCGAGTTTAATATTAATGATGGACAGAGAGCTATTCTCTATATTTATACAGACAATGTTTTATATGGACATCGAATGTATGTCTGGTAACAATTGATATTAATAAACGACATACAACTATCTTTATATGTACACAGACGACGTATTGTATATTTACTCAGATAACATTTATCAATTGGACACCGGTTACAGTCTTCATGCTCGACTCCAGTTCCTAGCGTCACCAGGTCTTTAAAAACTCCATGATACAGTAAGGTTGAGCCATAGTTAGAAGGTTAGCGCCAGTAACAGTCGCACCATATCCTTGAACCTGTTGTATCACCTTAGCGATTCACTGTTAGATTTGATCCTTAATGAGTGCAGTGACGAGTTTTCCCTATCACCAGCTGCATTTTATATGAAATTACCTCTACCCAGACCATACGCACAGATTCTACTTAACCGAAATTCAGTCGTTGCCTTATAGATTTTTTTTATTATTGCCTTGGATTAATTATTACCTCACCCGAAAATGGCAGTGGGTTGCTTTATTCTTCCACGATTTGTCCATTAAACGTAGTTGGGTTTGCGGATTACAAGACCCTGTTGGCCCTTAGCGTAGCCTGCGTCTGCGAACGTGTGACATAGAAAATTGCCCCTTGTTGACTACGATTTGCCTTTTCAGAAGCTAATTACCAGAAGGTCAGCGAATCCTAGGGCAAGGTTGCTAGCATTGGCAGCAACTCAATCCTTACCTATAACATCAAAAAAACCTTGTTGTTAAATCAGTAAATTGACACTTACCATATTCATTAATAGGATAATACAAAAAGAAAATTTTGCATATCGCTATCTCATTTTTTTATTTACATATTGTTTATGATGTGCAATGATTTGGTACAACTGAATCATTATATTGTAAATAATAACTGGCCCTGTCCAAGTTGATAATTTTTCTATCATTGTATAGTTCTTTTAGGTTGTAGTGTGGCATTTCTAGTTGTCCTCAAATTTATGAATGTGTCGAGTATTATTATGTTGAACATTTTATCCCAAGTTGGCCTGGCACATAGATGAATGCTTTATTCTAAGGTGGTATACCGCATAGATAAGGTCAGTGTTTTAGCACAAAATTAATCTTCCACAACGAGCATTGTTGAAGTGTTGCTACCAAGTATATTTTGCATGATGAAAGCATTTGAGACTCTTGTAGAGAGGAGAATTGTGTTGATGCAAGATGAAATCACATTTTTGAATAGATCAATCGAAATCGCTTGAATTTTGAAGGTTCAAGACTTTAACCTACATTGAATATTATTATAGATTTTTAATAATGAAGGATGAACACAATTTTTTCTTGATATATCAACACTTACATCCATAACACTAGTTTTCAATACATTGAAATTATGTGTTTGACACAAATGATATGGCAAGTTAACATTATTAAATGTAATGGAATATAGCTACACAAAGAGGGTAGTATGGTGAAGAGTTTTATTATTTTTAAATGAGATGTTAAACCATTACATAATTGATCATAGTTACAGTGAAGAAAACAATTATTGTTATGTGACATAATAAGATAAAATATTAAATAAATATACCAAATTGAATTAAATAATTTTTACAATTTTTTTTTTTATTTGAAGATGATAGAAATAAAGTTATCACATCGTTATAAGTTTTGTAAGTCTAAATATTTTGGAATGTATTATAAATATAAAATTGAATAAGTTATGCTTTACATTATTAATAATAATACATTAAAGAAGATGTTCATATTTAAACATTTTTAATAAAAAGTTTATTAAATTATGTATTCTACATATTACATAGGTTATTGAGAGAAATAAATAAGCGAAAGCTATGAGAACTCTAAATATAGACATGAGAATTGAAATTATACCATAAAAATGAATGTAGAGATTAGAACAAAGAAAGTAAGCATCTATATATCAATAAAAAATAAATAAATAAACTATATGGTTATTATAGTTAAGTTTTATTACTGAAATTGTTTAGCAATATATCCTTGCAAGCAATTAATACAAGGATATGAAGACCTTGTATGGAAAAAGATTTGGTGAAATGAAGTATGTTCTTATTCTTATATTATTGTTAGTAAAACAAGATTATAAATATATCTCTTAAATATAAAATATTTATTAAAGATAGAAATTATGTTCTAGTAAGTAAATACTTTTATTGCTCTTACAAAAAAAAAAATATATTGCACTTATCACATGAGGCTTGTTGTCGTAACGAAATGTCAGGTTGTCACAATAATGTAATATGTAAATATGACTTAGGCTAGTGAGCTGATAAAGTTGAAAAGGGGCCAGAGTGCCTAGGAAATGTAACAGTTCCTATACATTAATAAAATACATCGTTTTCTGCAAGACCGACAAGGAAAAAAGAGATAGGGGGCTATGATTCCATGAGAGAGTGGGCTTGAGGGGCTAAGTCTTGTTATTATTATTTTATTTACCCATAATTGATTTTATGGAGAAGAGGGGGTTACATGAGCTTCTTGGGAGGGAGGCCATGTGGCTCTTGTCTTCATGTAATTGTTTAAACATCCCTTGGGGGCTGTTTTGGGTTCGTTTTTCCCTTGGTTTGTCCTCTTCTCACTAGTTCACTTGTTCTTCTTCCTCTTCACTCACTATTGCTAGTTCATGTGCTCTTGGGCTGAGCATGGAAACAAATGGTAGGAAGAGGAGAGCCATCGTTGAATGGATGTAACGATTTACTAATCATTCCAAGAGGGAATGGATGCATGTTCAGAGGGAATGGATGGCAGTTCAGATGGAATTGTCCACAACTGAGAGTCCTTAGAATTTCTAGTAGGGAGATTTCCTGACCAGTAGCACTGGAGCCTTGGAGAGAAATGGAACAACCTTAGGGACTGCATGGCAGAGAAAGGTGTTCATTTCTTGTGGTTATGCAGGCTGAGGGGGAAAGAGAGTTGGAAATTAGGATTGTTGTGAGGTTGGGAAACCCGAGAGCTACTTAGCCAACTACTGTGTATTTAGAATTGGCCTAGGACTTGTCCTTGTGGATTCATAGCCATGGATCGAGGGTGACCTGTTGTTGAGAGTAAATGAACAACAACAGTTATGGTTGGGAGGAACGTCCTTAGTTTGTAGCCAGTTGGTGAATGTTTACTTGAAAAAATAAGTGTTCTATGTGTTTTATGTTTAATGTATTCTGTTGTGTATTTAATTATCTCTAAGATATGTATTCTAATGTGCATGTCTGCTGGTTATTTGTTGTGCATGGCACGCTGTTTATCTCTTTTATGTTGTGACATGGATCTTGTCTTATGCATGTGGTGTGCATGCTTCTAACATTTTTGAGAAGTCCTTTTTTTTTGAATTAGAGATCAGAGAACTGAGTCTTGGGATTGCAGCGTGCCTAGCCTGCAGGTGGTTGGGTGTGTTGCAGCCTGTTTAAGTGGCATAGCCCGACCTCTGGGTGGTTAGGTATGTTACAATATGCCTTTGATACTTAAATCATGTCCAAGCATGCATTCACTTCTTCATAATATGTATTGTACATATAAGTAATTTGTACAAAAAATAGTACCAAAAGTCTTTAAAGTATCACCAAATATATGGTCAATGAACATTGAAATCCTTAGTGGTGTTGAAGGGTCAAGTTGTGATATGCTAGATCATGTGATCCTGTTGATGTTAGTTTTTAGAGAATGGAATATCTATATTTGTCAAGGTTTTTTTACTCATTTATCATTAATAAATGGATTGTGTATATTAATTTACAACTAAATTATCCTAAAGGGGTTGGATCCAATGGTGGAAATTGAGGAGTTTTTCACCATTGGGCAAGGTTCAATTCCTATGAGGGCCTAACCTGAAGCCATGGGGGCACCTTGAGGTAGTGGTCGAGCATGCCATTTCACCCAGAGATACTATATTAAATGGTTTCATGACCCATGCACACATAAGTGGATCAAATCCCACCCCCATGTCCTTCAAATTTTAAGTCCCCGAGGTGTAGGACAGTCGATGATGGAGTGTGTTGTTAAGGCACTCCGTGATGTTAAGTCACTAGTTTGAAATCTATGGGGACAAAAAATCCAGCCATGTTAAGGGTTGGTGTGTCTTAGGCTGGGTGAAATCCCCAGGTGATTTTTACAGCTTAGATGCCCATGAGTCATGGTTTCTCAGCCACAGGCTAGTCTCGCAGGTCAAAGACAAACTAGCAAACAAAAAACAATTACAACTAACTTAAGACTTGACTAGTTGTTCTATGATACCAATGTTAAACCAACACCTAAGGTAGATCAATTTCCCCATGTACACATTGCCTTCAATTATGATAAAAATGGTAAGGGTCACTATGAATTATTCCAATTGCATGTTTTGAGCCCTGGTATTCATCATAATTAATATCTTAAGTAGTGTAACCCTACAATATTCCTTAACATGTTTATGCAACACCAACACACTTATAAACCTCTAATCACTCCCATTTGGTCAAGTCTTGGTTTATAGGAGCTCACCATGTCTTCGCGACTAGGCATTGTAACATGTTTTCTATATGTGTCTAGTGCACTACTACATTTTGGGTCAAAAAATGACATTCATATGGCGTGGATTTGATGTTTACACATAAAAATTAGGGCTTTCAAAAAATGATCCCAATTTAATATATGATGTGTTTCACATCATTTTGTAAATGTCACTATATAGACCTCCTTAGTTAGGAATGTAATTATACCTACATTACATCATGTCAACAAGCTAACAATTGTAGGCTTCTCATCTATCTAGAAATGTCAATATAATGATGCATTGTAATTCCATTCAAATGATGGAATGTTACAACATTGTTTGCACTATGTATGATATTGATGTTGCACTCATGAAATGATATTCTAGGATGTCAATATATAAATGTAAAATGCATTGAAAACATACATACATGTTGTTTTTTGGTTTTCTAGTGTGTATGTGACCTGCAGGACTAACATGTGGTTGAGAGATCATGACCTAGGGGAATATAAGTGATAAAAGTCACACAGGGATTGCACCCGGTATGGGCCACACTAACCCTTAGCATGACTAGATTTGTAGGTACTCCTCCCAATAGTAGTAGGTTTCAAACCTAGGTTTCCATGCAGAATGAGACCCATCGAAACCGATCGCACTAGTGGGATTTGAAAAAGATACATACATGTTGATATAGTGACGTCCAATAAATTTAACTAAATCCTAGATGTCAATATTTCAATGTCTATAGGGACAATTTTCTATGTGACCACCATCTGACGACTCTACATATATACCATTTGAAAAACATTGCTAACGATGTGGAGGAGTGTTGCATACACTCTCAAATTCAACATGGACAGTGATGATGATTCAAAGTTGTAGTACCTTGACTATGTCTTTATTTATTCAAGCTTTTCAATCTACTACAACCATGAATCATCATCATTGTATGAGTTGAATTTGAGATTGCAAGCAACAATATTCTAGACTATCAATATAGGTCATTCTCAAAGGGAAAAACTTAGAACTGTGAGATAGGGATCACATAGCAAAATTCATAACGAAAGAAATATGATTACCTTGGGTACTTGTGAAGAACACTTTGTTGCATTTGTCCTCTATTTTTATTTCTTGCAAGAATCGAATGTTAAGTGCATTTCAATCACTTATATCTCCATTTTTAGTCATTTTACTGTGGACTACATTGATGAATGCATATAATGTGAGGCAATGAATTTTAGTAGAAGCGTCGATCCATTCATATCATCTTAATAAATCTCAGTACATGAATTTGAATGAAAATATCAAATCAAAGGATGAGCCTATCAAAATTACCATGTATTCATTCTTTCGTTGAGTCAAAATTTTACTTTCACTAGGGAATTTTTCGAATCATTATGAAATGAAAACATAATTTAGAAGACTTAACACAATTTTATTTAAAAACATGTTTGTACTTGCATCATTCTTTGGCCAAGTCAGTTAAATAATTATCTAAGTAAAAACATGTTCATGAATGGAATTGCATATGTTCTAGAATCGCTCGAGTGTGTACTTGGATTATCCAAAGAATGATCCAAATAAAAACTCATGGGATTCTAGAACATAATAGTTACACTAGCAATTGAGGTGGATGTGATTGGAAATGGTTGTTTTTGTCCTCGTGGACTTTCAAATATATCAATCTTTGTGGTTCTACTACTGAAAATTGAGTTATTTATCCAAGTTCTAATTTTGTATAGCTCTGGAAGATATCATGTGCTCAATCATCTCATGTTCATAACTCAAGGGTAAAATCAAGCATTAGTATTGCATGTGTTTCTTTTTCCATTTTAAACAATAAACACAAAGGATTCAATAGATAGACAAGAGTTTCTTCTTCATGAAATGCACATTCCTCTTAATATCCTTGAAAGAATGACTCTAAAAGTGTCAATAACTCATCTACAAATAGTGTCTTCAATTCTACCCAATAAAGGATATTTCTTGTAGACAAAGAATGGAAACACTATATAACATACTATCTCAAATTATAGATGAATAGAAAGATGCAAAAACTATAGCACTTGTTCAAGACCAAGATGGAAAAAAAATTCAAGTTGGTGTTGTGGACTTGGACAAATCCTAAGATGGAATTTGTATGTTTTATATGCAAATGAAAAATCTAACCCTTATACAACAACTTAATTATAATTATGGTTATTGCAGTGTACTAGTTAAGGCTTCCAATAACCAAGATGGTTCTTTGGAGTTTTCTCATTGAGAAGAAGGGATCCATGGTAATTGGAATATTCATACTCTATATTTCTCTTCTTTCTAGAACTTTGAAAGTTATATTGAGTCGATTGAGGAGATCAAACTATAATAGGTTATATAATAAGGGGCCAAAAATATCCATAATGTATACTTCTCTTCTTCTCATAACCATTAAAATGTTGTATTTTGGTTCTATTGGGATGAGGTATTGAGGTGATTGGACAAAGATAACTACTATAGTCCTAACTTGTATTTATGTGATATATTTGACCATTTTTCTTTCCTTAGACATTTTTCTCTATATTTAAACTCCACAACATATAATTAATAAATTTAAATTCCTATATCATGCTTTGAATACATTTTTTTGTTTGATATGGTTTTACTATTGACAGAAGAAATTTTGTGCATGAAATTACTACTAGCACTATAATAGAAGAAGAGAACTGTCTTTTTTAGTCATTTTACTATGGACTGCATCGATGAATACATATAATGCGAGGCAATAAATTTTAGTAGAAGCATCGATCCATTCACATCATCTTAATAAATATTAGTACATGAAGAATGACAATATTGTATCAAAGGATGAGCCTATCAAAATTTCCTTGTATTCGTTCTTTCGTTGAGTCAAAATTTTACTTTCACTAGGAAATTTTTTGAATCATTATGAAATGAAAACATAATCTAGAAGGATTAACAAACTTTTATTTACAAAAATGTTTGTACTTGCATCATTCTTTGGCCAAGTTAGCTAAAGAATGATCCAAGTACAAACATGGCCATGAATGGAAGTGCATATGTTCTAGAATCACTCGAGTGTGTACTTGGATTATCCAAAGAATGATCCAAATAAAAACTCATGGGATTCTAGAACATAAGTAGTTACACTAGAAATTGAGATGGATGTGATTGTAAATGGTTTTTTTTGTCCTCATGGACTTTCAAATATATAAATCTTTGTGGTTCTACTACTGAAAATTGAGTTATTTATCCAAGTTCTAATTTTTTATAGCTCTGGAAGATATCATGCGCTCAATCATCTCATGTTCATAACTCAAGGGTAAAATCAAGCATTAGTATTGCATGTGTTTCTTTTTCCATTTTAAGCAATAAACACAAAGGATTCAATAGATAGACAAGAGTTTCTTCTTCATGAAATGCATATTCCTCTTAATATCCTTGAAAGAATGACTCTAAAAGTGTCAATAACTCATCTACAAATAGTGTCTTCAATTCTACCCAATAAAGGATGTTTCTTGTAGACAAAGAATGGAAACACTACATAACATACTATCTCAAATTATAGATAAATAAAAAGATGCAAAAACTATAGAACTTGTTCAAGACCAAGATGGAAAAAATATTCAAGTTGGTGTTGTGGACTTGGACAAATCCTAAGATGGAATTTATATGTTTTATATGCAAATGAAAAATCTAACCCTTATACAACAACTTAATTATAATTATGGTTATTGCATTGTACTAGTTAAGGCTTCCAATAACCAAGATGGTTCTTTGGAGTTTTCTCATTGAGAAGAAGGGATCCATGGTAATTGGAATATCCATACTCTATATTTCTCTTCTTTCTAGAACTTTGAAAGTTATATTGAGTCGATTGAGGAGATCAAACTATAATAGGTTATATAATAAGGGGCCACAAATATCCATAATGTATACTTATCTTCTTCTCATAACCATTAAAGTGTTTTATTTTGGTTCTATTGGGACGAGGTATTGAGGTGATTGGACAAAGATAACTACTATAGTCCTAACTTGTATTTATGTGATATATTTGACCATTTTTCTTTCCTTAGACATTTTTCTCTATATTTAAACTCCACAACATATAATTCATAAAGATAAATTCCTATATCATGCTTTGAATACTTTTTTTTTGTTTGATATGGTTTTACTATTGAGAGAAGAAATTTTGTGCATGAAATTACTACTAGCACTATAATAGAAGAAGAGAACCGTCTTTTTTAGTCATTTTACTATGGACTGCATCGATGAATACATATAATGTGAGGCAATAAATTTTAGTAGAAGCATCAATCCATTCATATCATCTTAATAAATATTAGTACATGAAGAATGACAATATTGTATCAAAGGATGAGCCTATCAAAATTTCCTTGTATTTGTTCTTTCGTTGAGTCAAACTTTTACTTTGACTAGGGAATTTTTCGAATCATTATGAAATGAAAACATAATCTAGAAGGATTAACAAACTTTTATTTACAAACATGTTTGTACTTGCATCATTCTTTGGCCAAGTTAGCTAAAGAATGATCCAAGTACAAACATGTTCATGAATGGAAATGCATATGTTCTAGAATCACTCGAGTGTGTACTTGGATTATCCAAAGAATGATCCAAGTAAAAACTCATGGGATTCTAGAACATAAGTAGTTACACTAGCAATTGAGGTGGATGTGATTGGAAATGGTTGTTTTTGTCCTCATGGACTTTCAAATATATAAATCTTTGTGGTTCTACTACTAAAAATTGAGTTATTTATCCAAGTTCTAATTTTTTATAGCTCTCAAAGATATCATGTGCTCAATCATATCATGTTCATAAATCAAGGGAAAAATCAAGCATTAGTATTGCATGTGTTTCTTTTTCCATTTTAAACAATAAACACAAAGGATTCAATAGATAGACAAGAGTTTCTTCTTCATGAAATGCATATTCCTCTTAATATCCTTGGAAGAATGACTCTAAAAGTGTCAATAACTCATCTACAAATAGTGTCTTCAATTCTACCCAATAAAGGATATTTCTTGTAGACAAAGAATGGAAACACTATATAACATACTATCTCAAATTATAGATGAATAGAAAGATGCAAAAACTATAGCACTTGTTCAAGACCAAGATGGAAAAAAAATTCAAGTTGGTGTTGTGGACTTGGACAAATCCTAAGATGGAATTTGTATGTTTTATATGCAAATGAAAAATATAACCCTTATACAACAAATTAATTATAATTATGGTTATTGCAGTGTACTAGTTAAGGCTTCCAATAACCAAGATGGTTCTTTGGAGTTTTCTCATTGAGAAGAAGGGATCCATGGTAATTGGAATATCCATACTCTATATTTCTCTTCTTTCTAGAACTTTGAAAGTTATATTGAGTCGATTGAGGAGATCAAACTATAATAGGTTATATAATAAGGGGCCACAAATATCCATAATGTATACTCCTCTTCTTCTCAAAACCATTAAAGTGTTTTATGTTGGTTCTATTGGGACGAGGTCTTGAGGTGATTGGACAAAGATAACTACTATAGTCCTAACTTGTATTTATGTGATATATTTGACCATTTTTCTTTCCTTAGACATTTTTCTCTATATTTAAACTCCACAACATATAATTCATAAAGCTAAAATCCTATATCATGCTTTGAATACTTTGTTTTTGTTTGATATGGTTTTACTATTGAGAGAAGAAATTTTGTGCATGAAATTACTACTAGCACTATAATAGAAAAAGAGAACCGTCTTTTTTAGTCATTTTACTATGGACTGCATCGATGAATACATATAATGTGAGGCAATAAATTATAGTAGAAGTATCGATCCTTTCATATCATCTTAATAAATATTAGTACATGAAGAATGACAATATTGTGTCAAAGGATGAGCCTATCAAAATTTCCTTGTATTTGTTCTTTCGTGGAGTCAAAATTTTACTTTCACTAGGGAATTTTTCAAATCATTATGAAATGAAAATACAATCTAGAAGGATTAACAAACTTTTATTTACAAACATGTTTTTACTTGCATCATTCTTTGGCTAAGTTAGCTAAAGAATGATCCAAGTGCAAACATGTTCATGAATGGAAGTGCATATGTTCTAGAATCACTCGAGTGTGTACTTGGATTATCCAAAGAATGATCCAAATAAAAACTCATGGGATTCTAGAACATAAGTAGTTAAACTAGCAATTGAGGTGGATGTGATTGGAAATGGTTGTTTTTGTCCTCATGGACTTTCAAATATATAAATCTTTGTGGTTCTACTACTGAAAATTGAGTTATTTATCCAAGTTCTAATTTTTTATAGCTCTGGAAGATATCATGTGTGTAACGTCCCCATCCACCAACAGATCGGGCAACACCACTACTCTGACACATTACTTAGCTCTGATACTATATTGTAACATCCCCGACCCTCTATAGATCGGGTAATGATACTATGCGGAATATACACTTATATGATATATATATGAATTTTAATGAATTTAAAACACTTAATCATGATAAACACATAATTACATCTACCAGTTCAGAATCAATGGAACTAATTGTAATTCATATACGCAATGAAATACATGATAACATTCAAGCATCACAAAACATGCATAAAATACATAATTAAGCACAACAATGATACTTATCTTTTAGCTGGATTAAATCCACCAACTGTGTGTAGACCTTCCACGAACCTCCCAGCCTTAGACCGCACTGCTCATCACTCTCAGTAGTAAGTCACCCCTTATATGGAACTAAACTCCACCAGGCAAGGGAATTCTAGGCTTGGCAAGGACAACAAGGAAGTTGCACAAAGCAACAGGAAGGATCTTCTATCCCATGAGCCACTTACACCCACAACCCACAAACCCTCATTCCCCACACACCTACTCCACCCCAGGAGGATACACCTTCACTAATACAAGTTCATCGGCTAGTACCCCTCCCTTACCTTGGGATTCAACAATAGGTTGGACCCAAAGTCTGAGAGTATTGCATCTACTACAGGACTCCCTTCCAAGAGAAATCACTTCCCAACAAACTCTCTCACCTGGGAGAGTTTCTCACAGGCATGAAAACCTACCTCTTCAACCAGTCTTCAACTCAGCTATAGCTGGGTATGGGTGACAACAACAGAAAAAACAACAACAATAGGGAAAAATGATTATGGACACCCAAAAAGAAACATCCTAACGCTAAGTCACAAAACGGCTTAGGCAACTACAATTACGTTGGGCTTCATAGAAAGCAGTATAGGACGACTTCATGGTTTTTGTTTTTAGAGATGCATGAGGGTATGCAAGGTTCATACGATGGAGGTCTCGGGTTCATACGGAGGATGGGAGAATGGACCAGTGAACTCAGGCGGAGGATGGTAGAATGACCAACGAATCCCCAACACAAGTGAATCTTCATCTTTTAACTACATGATCACAGGTCGAAACTTGTCTTCTGGGAGCTGCATGCACTCCATTTAGCCTATGTCCCCTTTCCAGTAACTTAAAATAACAAAAACATATCATGTCCACCTTAGTCTTCAGGAAATAATATTAAAATATTATTCTTCTAGAGATAAGCCCCCTAGCTTAGCCCTTAGGCCCAAATACTTAGCCCCCCCTTCCTTACCCTACCTAGTGGAGCTTAGTCCCCCATAACCCTTCTTCGTGTTCAGTCTACACACAACAATGTTTATATTTTTATTAATGATCTACATAATTACATATACAAAAAAAATCAAGATACTGGCCTTGGCATCTAGCTCACCAACCTAATAAACACATAAGTTTCTCAGCTTATAATCACTCATCTCACCAGCCTATAAGAAAAATTACAATTCAGTAGGGGCTCAACCTTGGGGTATTACAATCCCCTCCCCTTATTTTTGCACTGTCCTCAATGCAACTTATTTATAAAACAACAACAAGATTTCCAAAATATTCAAAACGATGCGGGTACTATGCCCGAATAGCATCTTCATGCTCCCATGTTGCATCCTCGAGACCATACCAGGTCCACTAGAATTTTACAAGCTCTATGGCTCGATTTCGAAGCTGCCTTCTTTTCTGGTCCATTATACGCACCATATGCACCTGCAAGATGCCTTCTTGCTCCACCTAAATCACATTCCAATCAATTACATGATTATCATCAAGTATATATTTCTTAATCAATGAAACATGAAACACATTATGTACAGTCATGGATGCATGCAATGAAAGCATATATGCAATTGATCCAATCCTTTCTAGGATTTCAAATGGTCCACTAAATCAGTTGCCAACTTGGAACAATTTCCCAGCTTCAGGGAACTTCTGTTAGCTTTCAATTTCAGGAAAACATGCTCTCCCACTTTAAACTCTCTGTGGGTTTTGTTTTTATCAGTATAACCTTTATGCCTATCTTGGGCATCTTTCAAATTCTTCATAATCTTCAACATTTTCTCTTTCATTTCCTTAAGCAACTCTGGTCCAACTATTGCTCTATCATCTTGGTTATCCCATCTTACTGGAGTGTTGCACTTTCTGTCGTAAAGTGCTTCAAACGGGCTCATCTTCAATGATGCTTGATACCCATTGTTGTAGGTGAATTCTACCAAGTGTAGGTAGTCTTCCCATTTAGATGGTTTGTCCATAACATACATCCTTAACATGTCTTCTATCACTTGGCTCACCCTCTCTATCTTCCCATCAGACTCAGGATGATAAGAAGTGATGAAGTTTAGATTCGTTCTAAACCCCTTGAATAACCCTTTCCAGAATTTTGAGGTAAATTTTCAACTCCTGGGAATCAGGTACATAAACTCTATTTTTGTACAGGAGTGTTCCATCAGCTCCCAACTTATAATCTTCCACTTTCTGTGGCATCTCACCTTGTTGTAGCTTTGCTACCAAATCCATGTACTACAAATCTGGATTTGCAGATTCCAAAATTCTTCTTTTAATGTCAGTTTGGTACATGCTAATGGTTGTAGCATGTAGTTCATGCACTCTCTTGTTGAGTGCACTAACCACTTTGTTCTCCTTTCCTTTGATATGCTTGATATCAATGTCGTACTCACAAAGGAATTCCAACCATCTAATCTGCCTAGCATTTAAGGTTGGATGATCAAACAAATACTTCAGACCATTATGGTTTGTCCTTAGTTCAAGCTTCCTTCCCATGAGGTAATGCCTCCATTTCTTCAGAGCGTGAATGATGGCCACCAACTCCAAATCATGAGTGGCATAGTTCTTTTCATGCTCTTTCAGCTTCCTGGACTCATAACATATTACAAATCCATTTTGGCTGAGGAATCCTCCCAATCCTTCTTTGCATGCATATGTACATACTATGAAATCTTCATTCGGATCTGCAATCCTCAGGATTGGAGCATTGGTTAACAACTGCTTCAATCGCTGGAAGCTTCTCTCACACTCTTCTGTCCATTGAAAATTCTTCTCCTTCCTCTATAAGGAAGTGATAGGGTGAGTTATCCTTGATAACCCTGCAATGAACCTTATGTAATAGCCAGCTAGACCCATAAAGGATCTGACTTTTGAAACATTCTTAGGCATTGACCATTCTCTAATGGCCTCAATATTCTCAGGATCCACAGCTATCTCATCCTTTGAAATGATATGCCCAAAGTAATGGATCTGCTTTCGATAAAATGAGCACTTGTTCAATTTTTCATACAGTTGGTGCTCTCTTAGCACCTACAACACCATCTTTAGATGATGTTCATGGTATTACTCCGACTTGGAATACACCAGGATGTGATCCAAAAAGACTATGACAAAATTTTCTAGATATTCTCTAAATACACCATTCTTTAGGCACATAAAAACAACGGGTGCATTTGACAACCCAAATGGAATCACTGTGAATTCATAATGACCATACCTTGTTCTGAAGGAAGTCTTGTTGATTTATTCACCCTTTATTCTTACTTGGTGATACCCTAACCTAAGATATATCTTTGAAAATATCTTGGCATCCTTCAACTGATCAAAGAGATCATCGATCCTCGATAGAGGATACTTGTTCTTAACAATCACTTTGTTCAACTGTCTAAAATCGATGCACAATATTAATGTCCCATATTTATTCTTCACGAATAGGACCGGGGCACCCCAAGGTGACACACTTGGGCATATATACCCCTTCTTCAGAAGCTCTTCAAGCTACAATTGCAGTTCTTTCATCTCTGGTGTACTCATCCTGTAAGGAGTTTTTGACACTAGATCTGCTCTAAGCATCAGGTTAATAGCGAAGTCAATGTCTCTCTTCGGGGGTAGCCCTGGTACCTCCTGGAATACATCCTCAAACTCCTTTAATACCACATGGTATTCAATACTTGACACCTTATCCTTAGGTGCTTCCTCCATGTGGGCTGCAAATAATTGACAGCCTTTTATGTAGCACTTCTTCAGCTGCATTGTTGAGATTTCTCTAACAGTAACCGCTCTGGGAATTCCTTGGACCGTTCTCTAATTCCCTTCCTCATTCAGGCAAGTGAATTCTTTTCTATGACAAACTAATATGGCATGGTGTTGGTCCAACCAATCCATCCCAATTAGACAGTCATAAGAGCCTAAAGGTAGAATGTTCAGTTCATCCCTTATGCTTAGTCCATTCATGTCCACTAGAAAAAACTTAACCAATTCCATAACCTTTCTCTTGGTTCCTGTAGCTAGCTAGACTAACCAAGATTTTCCATGTTTTCTTATCGACAATTGAAAACTTTCCACTACTCTAGGATATACATAATTATGACTAGACCCTGAATCAATTAAAATAGTAAAGGCATGGTTGTTAATCATACCTTCCACTTCAATCATATGCGACTGATATTCTACTTGATTGTAGTCCAGGGCTGCGTAGATCCTTGGTACTCTACTACCCATGTCCTTCACTTCTTATGCCTACTGAACATTGTAGACAACTCTCACTTTGTAATTTCTGTGGGAGAAATCTCTATACCTATTATTTCCTTTACAACCCCAACATTCCATAGGTGGCTTTCTTGGCATTTTTCCACCTACTTCATCTTTCCTGGGCTCTCCAAAACCTGGCTTTCCTTGAGGAATGTTCCTGAAAAATGGTGGTTTGATTCCCTTTTTTATCTGTTCCCTCTTAAACTTCTTCTTGTCTTCCCAAGATGTTTGGAAAGTAGGCTTTTCTTTTTTTTGATCATATAAGCACTTTGCTCTCCTTATAGTTTCTTCTATTGTTTTTGGGTCATCATACTGGATCTTGTCACTAATGGAAGATGGCAGTCCACTTGGATACCTTTGAATTTTGATAGTCTCGTCCTTGATGAAGGGAACATACTTCAACAATTCCAAAAACCTTCATTCATATTCATCAATGGTCATGCTTCCTAGCTTGAGTTCAAAGAACTCTTTCATCTTTCTGTCGTAGTATCTCTTAGTTAAGTACTTCTTTTCAAAATGTCTCTTGAAATCCCTCCAAGTAACATTCTTATCTCTAACATTTTGTACTTGCACAAGATGCTTCCACCATATGGATGCCTTTCCTTTAAGTTGGTAAATGTAAATTCTTCCCTTTGCATGAGAAGAATAGTTCTGCAGTTGGGAATATTTACTCATGCCCAGCAGCCAAGTCTCGACATCTTCATATTTCTTGTGTTCTCTATCAAACGTAGGAGGTTTAATCTTGTTCATTTCACCCTTTAGTTCATACACTCTAGATATCCTATGTTTTATGGTAGGAGATGGGCTTGAACTACTGTGTGCCTCCTTATTGGAATATTTCGGGGAGTGACGATGATGCTTACTAATGCTTCTTGATCTTCTTTTCCTCTCAAGATTCTTGCAACTCCCCATTTTTCCTGAGTCACTCTCCTTATCCAACTTCTTTACAATTCTTTCCAGACTCTGCATCAACCTTAAGTTGAATTTTCCTTGTTTATCCCTAGCTTTCATGAGCTTTTTTTTATCTTCTCGATGAACTTGGGCATCTTTCTGCAATCATTCAATGATTTTCATCATATGCCCTTCCTTATCCATCTCTTCTATGTGCCCATTGGAGTTCGATTCTTCAACTCCCAAATGGATATCCATTCTTTTTACTTCATTCTCTGAACTCAAAACATTATGTGTCTCCTCCATTTCTCTACACTCAATGGAAATTCATTGTGGTCCTGAAACTCATTGAACTCTGCAAACATAATGTACAGTCAACCATAATTTATCAGGCCATCATTCCTTAACAATTTCCACAACATTCATAAACCAATCTGATTTAAGAAAATGTTCAGATTTTATTTTCTTTCCGAGCTCTTCTCTGCTCTGTAATAATTTGTAGGCACTAGCCCCTTTCTCTCAGTCCCCAACCCATGCGATCATAGGCCATGACCAAGCGCTAGATCACTAGGTGATTACTCAGTCCTTTGGCTTCGGAAGGTTTCAAAGAAAAACACAACAATATATCAGAGTTCCAGATTACCGAACTCATGACTTAGGGTGGATCAACCATCCATGTCTACTCAACATCCAATGACTGACACTTACTATGGAACCTCAGGTGTCTAGCTTCTGGGACTTCGGGTCTTCAGAGCTTCAGAGGATCTCTCATTCGTACATCCAAATTGTTAGTCTCTGAACATTCCCAATCACCTTTGGTGACATCATTACATCACATCACTAAGTGCTCTTCCAATTGCGGGGGCATGCAATGGCGGTTTGGAGTAACCCACCTTTCATCCCGCAATTCATCTGACGCTGACACGTAACCCATCGGTGAAACAGTGGTTTGGATTGTGGGACCTCCTTGGATAATTAACTTCTCTGCAACTTGGGTCCCCACAATGCCTTCTGGAAGTTGATCTTGATGTATCGTGATCAACGCCAGTGTGGCCTGCCGACCTTTAACTATGTTATTCAACATCAGGGCCCACATAATACAGCTATAAAAATTCTGGGTGGGGGCACATGGAAGGTATAGGAACGGCCCACGTCACCTCCAGGTGACATCATCATGACTCACCACTTTAGCTCTTCGGGCTTCAGAGCTTTGGACTTCGAAAGTTTCAACTCCTCTATGCTCGCTTTTTCCTGAAGCGCTTTTCCCTCGGAGTTCACAATTTACTGATGCATGTCCTCCTTCATGCTCAATGACTATGAGTGACTTCGGCACTTCGGGCTTTGGGAGTTTCAAACTCACAACACTTGCCTCCTCACAAAGTATTTCCACTTGAAGTACATGATCTCTTGACACGTGTCCTTCGCAATGGATGGGTACAATCTACTTCGGCCTTCGAGACTTTGAGAGTTTGTCACACTCCACACTTGAAACCTCTGAAGTGACTTTCCCCGAAGTCTTAGATCTATTGACACGTGTCCCTCTTGACGGAATGTCTATATTAACTCCAGACTTCAGAGCTTCGGAAGCTTTCTCCCTTCACCACTGTGTTTGACCTTTCGACATTGGTTAATCCAACGGTTGAGCTCTTCTCCCCAGATCTATGGTGTAGATACACTTTGGGGCTTTGGAGATTTAGGCTTCGGGATTTTTGTTATTTTTCATCAACTTCACCGAAGTTGTGAAGTCTGAAGGGCTTCCAGGTTAACCCTTCTGCACCTTCTCCAGATTTGACAGTCATAAGGGTTTTCCCTTTTCTTCTGAACAGATCCTACAGTTCACATTACTCTGTGGTCCAACACGGCTTCTGTCGTGGTTTTATGATACTGCTACTCCTCCTGAGCTTATTAACATGGCCAAGGTAACCTCTTGGCACTCAATAACGTTCTAAGGTTCGAAATTGGTTCCTCCAGACACAATTTTCAGTTGAACCTTGAGTCCAATGACCACTTACCCAGCCCATCCAGGCTCCGCTTTGAAACCTTGGGTCAGAACTTGAGTTTTGTTCATTTCGACAACAGCTCCTTCAAAACTATTGCTTCAACTTCCACTAACATGGCCCATCCAAGCTCAGTTTTGTAACCATGCTTTGATACCATATTGTAACGTCCCTAGCCACCAATAGGTCGGGCAACGCCACTACTCTGACACATTACTTAGCTCTGATACGATATTGTAACATCCCTAACCCTCCAGAGATCGGGTAATGCTACCACGTGGAATATACACTTATATGATATATATATATATCAATTTTAATGAATTAAAACACTTAATCACGATAAATACATAATTATAGCTACCAGTTTAGAATCAATGGAACTAACCGTAATTCATATACGCAATGGAATAGATGATAACATTGAAGCATCACAAAACATGCATAAAATACATAATTAAGCACAACAATGATAGTTACCTTTAGCTGGAGTAAATCCACCAACTATGTGCAGACCTTCCACGAACCTCCCAGCCTTAGACCGCACTTCTCATCACTCTTAGTAGTAGGTCACCCCCGAGCTGGGACTAAAATCCACCAGGCAAGGGAATTCTAGGCTTAGCAAGGACAACAAGGAGTTGAACAAAGCAACAGGAAGGATCTTTTATCCCATGAGCCACTTACGCCCACAACCCATAGACCCTCATTCCCCACATGCTTGCTCCACCCGAGGAGGATACACCTTCACTAATACAAGTCCATTGACTAGTACCCCTCCCTTACCTTGGGCTTCAACAACAGGCTAGACCAGAAGTCTCAAAGTATTGTAGCTGCTACGGGACTCCCTTCCAAGATAACTCACTTCCTGACAAACTCTCTCAATCGAGAGAGTTGCTCGTAGGCCTGACAAACTGCCTCTTCAACCACTCTTCGATTCAGCTACAACCAAGTACGGGTGACAACAAAAGAAATAGCAACAAAAACAAGTAAAAATGGTTATGGACACCCAAAATGCAGCAACCTAACACTAAGTCACAGCACATCTCAGGCGACTACAATTGTGTTGGGCTTCACAGGAAGCAACACAGGATGCCTTCATGGTTTATATTTTCAAATATGTGTGAGGGTATGCAAAGGTTAGACGATGAAGGTCTCGGGTTCAGACGGAGGATGGGAGAATGGACCAATGAACTCTGGTGGACTATGGCAGAATGACCAGCGAACCCCTAACACAGCTAACGCTTCATCTTTTAACTACATGAGCCCAAGTCAACACTTGTCTTCCTGGAACTGCATGCGCTCTAATTAGCCTACATCTCCTTTCCAGGAACTTAGGATAAAAAAAACATATCATGTCCATCTTAGGCTTCAGTAAATAATATTAAAATATTATTCTTTTAGAGGTAACCCCCCTAGCTTATCCCCTAGGCCCAAATACTTAGCCCCCCCTTCCTTACTTTACCTAGTGGAGCTTAGTCCCCCATAACTCTTCTTCGTGGTCGGTCTACATGTAGCAGTGTTTATATTTTTATTAATGATCTGCATAATTACATATACAAAAACAATTAGGCTCCTGGCTTTGGCATCTGGCTCACCAACCTAATAAACACATAAGTTTCTCAGCTTATAATCACTCGACTCACCAGCCTATAAGAAAAATTACAATTCAACAGGGGATCGACCTTGGGGTATTACTATGTGCTCAATCATCTCATGTTCATAACTCAAGGGTAAAATCAAGCATTAGTATTGCATGTGCTTATTTTTCCATTTTAAACAATAAACACAAAGGATTCAATATCTAGACAAGAGTTTCTTCTTCATGAAATTCACATTCCTCTTAATATCCTTGAAAGAATGACTCTAAACATGTCAATAACTCATCTACAAATAGTGTCTTCAATTCTTCCCAACAAAGGATATTTATTATAGACAAATAATGGAAAGACTATATAACATACTATCTCAAATTATGGATGAATAGAAACATGCAAAAACTATACAAGACCAAGATGGAAAAAAAAATCAAGTTGGTGTTGTGGACTTGGACAAATCCTAATATGGAATTTGTATGTTTTATATGCAAAAGAAAAATCTAACCCTTATACAACAACTTAATTATAATTATGGTTGCTGCAGTGTACTAGTTAAGATTTCCAATAACCAAGATGGTTATTTGGAGTTTTCTCATTGAGAAGAAGGGATTCGGGGTAATTGGAATATCCATACTCTATATTTCTCTTATTTTTATAACTTTGAAAGTTATATTGAGTTGATTGAGAATATCAAACTATAATAAGTTATATAATAAAGGGCCACATATATCCATATTGTATACTTCTCTTCTTCTCATAACCATGAATTTTTTTTATTTTGGTTCTATTGGGACGAGGTATTGAGGTGATTGGAGAGAGAGAACTACTATAGTCCTAACTTGTATCTATGTGAGATATTTGTCCATTTTTCTTTCCTTAGACAATTTTCTCTATATTTAAACTCCACAACATATGATTCATAAACCTAAAGTCCTATATCATGCTTTGAATACTTTTTTTTGGTTTGATATGGTTTTACTATCTTGAGAAGAAATTTTGTGCATGAAATTACTACTAGCACTATAATAGAAGAAGAGAAGTGGTTTTTTTTCTTGGTCAGAAAATAAAAAGATTATATGTGAAAATCCTCATAGAAAGTGAATCTATACTAAAAGGATGAATGGGGGATTCACTCTCATGAGAGGAGATACCGTTAATGATATGTGATGAGCTACAAATGAATGAGTTTGTGATTGCATTCTTTTATGAAGGGAATGCAACAACTTTTCAAAGTTTTCAAATATGTCCTACCTTCATAATTGAATATGTTCAAATATTTTGAGAACATTTCAGTTCTATAGAGTGACTCATGTGGGAAATTACTTAGTGTAATATTCTCTATGATTAACTAGGAAACACAAACTTAGATATCAAAATTGAGAAAATATGTCCAAGAGGTAATGTAAAGTAAGGTTTAGGGTTAAAATTTGATGGATGCATAAAATTCAAATGAATAGATCAATGGTATGAGACATGAGACATGTAGATGATTATCATGGCTAATAGAGTAGAACAAAAATCAATACTAAATATTATAACAAATCATATTATTTGAAAGCTAAAATTGGAACAAAATAGGGGAGTGATATATTTTTCCTAAAGATTTGAGTTTATCCAAATCCACAACTTAAGTGTTAATTTTAGAGCAAATAATTCAAGATCAAGATGATAGGATCATTCACAATTTTTTTTTATTTTGGAACCTATCATTCACATTATTATCTCAATCAATGAATGTTGTCTTTCACGAAATTTGAGTCAACATGTGCATCAAGTAACACCAAATGGCCTACTAAGAAAAATTGATAGATAAAAACTACATGATACTTATTTTATTCCTAAAAATCACAAATACAACTAGTTAAAGCAAATAATGAATCATTACCCACGTTAAAGAATTGTTGACATATTCATTATTAATTTATAAAGAATTCAAAGATTAACAAATTTGAAATACATGTCAATATTGAACACCTCAGTTATCCACTAGTTTTACTAAAATGAGAGGCATGTAACATGTATAGTCATATGGTTCAAGCAATGATTTCTCCCAAAGTTGAATACTTCTAGATGATGTCTTCAATCGGTCATCCTGGTATCTACAGGTGGATATCAATATTAAAACTATAAATCATATGTATGAACAAAATGGAAGCTCAAAAGAAAATTTAAACATTTGTAATTTTGATTATGATACTAGAGTTGAGAATATTTGACTACCATCATACAACCTTGATCCATCTAGCATGGATACAATTTATACACCGCAATTCTTGTTATTGCTTGAATGTCACAAATGAAGACATGCAAATGTTAGATGGATATAACATTATTCTAAAATAAAATTAGAGATGGACCCAATACATTCAATAGAATAACCATAATTTAAATAAATCAATACAATCACTAGAAATTAATCCAATACATTCACTAAAATCATGTAAGACACTTTATAATTAACTCTTAAATGATACTTAGACAATGGCTTTTGGAAAAGAGGGGAGGTGTGGCTCTACCTTTATTGATCATATCAAGCATGAAATACTCACACAACAAGCTATTTTCCCACCCAAATCTAGAAATGAAAATGCTGTATGGATATATCATTACTCTCAAATAAAATCAAAGATTAATCCATTACAATTAATAGAATAACCATAATTTAAATAACCCAATACACTATTACTACTGAGTTCACCACATTGAATGTGGCCATGCTACTCTTAGGCTTACAATGAAGTGTTGTAGTGGTCTATTCACTTACAAATATATAGGTCGCACTAGTGTCTACCAATGATGCAACCTTCGACCCACTCATAGTTGCATTCACAAACAAAAAGAGCATTCATGTCTTCACCTTGCAAACCATGTTCATGACCTTCTGCCGTAAACTTTCCCAAACCTACTGTCAAGGCACGTTGAACCTCCAACATTTCCTTTGAATTCTATTTCACTTGGGATACTCCCAAGGCTACTAGATTCTCCTTCATAATTGATTTCACTTCGATTTCTTCCAAGTCTTCCAAATTCTGCTTCAAAGGACAATCCATGGAAAAATTATTCTAGTAACAAATGAAACAAGAAAAATTCTTACCTATAGACTTAGGTAATTTAGGTTTCTTCCTTGTTTTAATGTTGTTGTCATCTTGGTCATCCTCTCTCCTGAAAAATCCAAACTTAGGAAGCACCCAAGTTTCTACTAATCGGTTTGTAAGAATATGCAACTTTTTAACCCAGGCTTCATCTCGTACACTATTTTTCTCCAACTTTTCCACATGCACCTGGTACAAATTATATATCTCTCAATCTCAATGCTCCACATCCATGGCCACAACTTCCATATTGGTCTTCCATGACTCTTTCTCTATTCTTTCCATGTCACAGCCCAAAAATGGGTAGGCCTTCTAGGCATCTTTGAAAAGCTTACCCAAGTCTCAAAGACTTGGTTCACCTTGCCACTTCAAGTCTACAATGTTATTGAAACTACAAGATAACTCACTATTTTGTGTGAATGAACTATCTTGATTGCATGTTGCACTAAGGCACAAGTCTACGTTTTCTAGTATTCAAGTCACTTTTGTGATTTCCTGGCAACTTGTTCTAAAGCTTGCTTCTTTTCCTCAACTTCCTTCCAAAAAAGAGTTCCTTGAAATCACTTTTCATGGTAGTGATAGTGGTGAAGAGAACCAAAAATATCTCAAAATCAACTCGAATATCACCTTTGCTTCAAAAAGTGGTGAAGAGTACACTCTAAAATCACCTGTCATGGACCTATAGTCTGCTTGAATTTTTCTTTGCAAACTTTAGTTTCTCCCAAGGCTATTTCAACACCTAAGGTTGTGTTGCACTCCATTGCCTCGGCCACATGGGTTTAGCTAGCCTATGTCTACTAAAACAAGACTATGCCTCTTCACTTAAGGTTTTCCCATAACTTCTCCTTAAGCTACAATATGTCAAATGCAACTAAGTCCTACTCAATCAAGTTCATTCACTAGTAGGCATGCATCCAACCATGACCTTTAAAACATCCCAATGATACTTTAACACTTAGCCAATATTTCAATACTTATCCAACACAAAGCAAAACAAGGAACAATAACATCCAATAATAAAAAAGATTCCATAAAATAACATGTATGGGTGGCACCCAAGGCCATTGTTTCTTTTTTAAAACCACATAAGTCATAACTTATCAAACCATTTTGAAATCAAACCATATTTGTAAAAATAATTATGGAATTTATCTTAGGCGATAACCAATTGATTTCTTGTTACTACCTTTAAAATTTGGCAACAACATCATTCCATAAGTGTCACATGTGCATAATTGAGAATAATTAACAAAAAAATCTCATAGTATAAAATTTAGAGAAAAAACGAACTTTCATATCAATAAGAGGGAGCTTACAACAAAAAGAAATGGAAATGCACAATATCTCCATAAATACATGGAAACAAATCTATTCACTAATATACGATATGATATACCACCTACATGTTAAAAAAATGAAAAAAAAATAATAGAAATAAAGTATTAAAAAAAAATTCTTTTCCTACATAAATTGACATGACTTCAATTGAAAAGTCATGGTTTTCCCAAGAGTAGTTGCTATTAACTAATCATCCATATGGAATGAATATTCCCAAAAAATTAGGATGCATAATCATTGATTTGGTGAAAATATTAAGATAACCTATTATATGTTCATGAAAAATGTTTATATTTAGGCGAAAAATACAAGTGTATTCATAACTATAATCATAAACTAGGCTACAAGTTTTTTATTTTTAATGAAAATATGAAGAAACAAATAGCCTGAATTCTTTAAAAAAAATAGCCAAATTGATGAAATTTTGATTTAAAAAAATTGCCCAAGGTAAGTGCCTTAACTTCATTATATGAAGAATGTCACAAATATACAACAAGGGATTTGCAATCTTTTGCTTTCAACTCTATTATAGATGTACACTAAGTCTAAGAAAATATTGTCTTTTGCCTACTACCCAACAAACTTGCACAATCCAACCCGTCACTAACCATAGGAATGCCTCCTATAGGTCATGTCTTCTTCTTATTCTCACTAAAATAGTGCAACTCACCCTAATATGCCTAACCTTGAACTTAGCACAATTGTAGAGCTCATTTTCACTCCTTGTAAATGACCAATCCTTCTTACATTAGCACTTTTGTGGCATCCTCCTTTTATATGAGACTTTCCTTTCACTTGCAGACCCCTTCAATTTAAGGTGGACCCATGTGTTTTCTATCAATTTGACTCCTTTAGTGACTTATCTACCAATCATCCATGCCCAACAAGTGCACCTGATAGAGCACCCAAGTGTGTCTGATAGTATGTCCAAGTTCTCCCAAGTCTACCCAATTGTGCCCAAGTGAGTCCAACAATGAGTAAGTGCATCCAAGTGTGTTTGAAAAGAAAATGTACACTAAGTCTAAGAAATATTGTCTTTTGCCTACTACCTAACAAACTTCAACAATCCAACTCGTCACCAACCATAGGCATGCCTCCTATAGGTCCTGTCATCTTCTTATTCTCACTAAAATAGTGAAACTCAACCTAATATGCCTAACCTTGAACTTAGCACAATTATAGAGATCCTTTTCACTCCTTGTGAATGGCCAATCCTTCTTACATTATCACTTTTGAGGCATCCTCCTTTTATATGAGACTTTCCTTGCACTTGCAAGCCCCTTCACTTTAAGGTGGACCCATGTGTTGTCTATACATTTGCCTCCTTTGGTGACTTATCTACCAATCATCCATGCCCAACAAGTGCACCTGATAGAGCACCCAAGTGTGTCTGATTGTAACATCCCTCTCTTGCGCACACTACGTGAACTTATTTTTTAGGAAAATTTCTTGCAAGTGATCCAGATTATTATACTATTGGTCGTTGATTATGATTATGAGGCATTATGGATGTGATTATATGTTATTTTGTTGTATTGAATTACACAGGTGCTATTGACTCGGTTCTCTTGAGTGTGCATTATTTTGGACCTCAAGGATGTAGAGGCATCGATAAAACCCTTGGACTATGGATCAAGTCAGGGAGTGGACTATTGGGTTTTATTGTTGTATATATGACATGTGTGCATCTGATTAGATGTTATGATTATGGATCTCAGTTCTGACATGATTTGTTGATGATGCAGGCTGATGATAGCTTACCGACCAAACTCACATGTGGAATAGAGGGGTCACACATGACTACCAGAGACGTTGAGGGAGAGGTTTGGACAACAGCCCTGCCACAACCTACTAGCACTCCCGTCGTGGCTCGAAATGTAGGTTAATGACTACCTAGTTCGAGAAGACCCACAGTGTCATGAGGGAAGACTACGATAGTCACTCATGATGATTCTAAGAGGCGCGCAATAAGGCAAGGGCCTTATTCCTTATAGGCCCTTAGTCTCCCACAAGATAACCTAGTGGAGTATTGACTCCAGGGTTTTTTGATGTCTACCAAGTCATTCAAGAGGTGAGTTGAACCCTTGGAGAACGTAGTGCTTCCTAAAGGGCACGTCGTGCAAGAAAAATAAAATGAGGCGAGTGGCACCCTTGGAGCACGTAGTGCGTCCTGAAGGGCACATCGTGCAAGGGAAATAGAATGAGGCGAGTGGCACCCTTGGAGTACCTAGTGCGTCCTGAAGGGCACTTCGTGTTTTTAAATAATAAATGAATAAACCTAGATGGCCTTAGAATGAATAACGTGATAAGAAAGATTTAAAAACAATTTCCCTAATAAAATATCGCCCAACCTCGAAAATTTAAAATCTAGGTAAGTGATACTTGTGATAAAAAATATATATTTATAGAAAAATAAAAATAGAAATAAATAAACAACAATAATAATCATTATTAATCGTGTGACGAGAAGGGGGTAAGTGATTCAATTAAATTATAAAAAAATATTTTGGGGATAAAATTTAAAAGGGGGAAAGGGGGGAAATAATTGTTTTGTTACATATGCTAATTAAAACTTTATTAATTAAAAAGAAAAAGGGGAAAAAGGTAATTTTCTACACTTGCCAATTTGAGTTTTAAATGAAAAGGGAAAGAGGGAAATTTAAAAGAATTAGGAAACTAGGAAAAAGCGGGAAACATAAAGAGAAAGGGAAACATAAGGAAAAATAAGAAAGACTAACTTAGTAAGGTATTTTGCATTTAAGAACTTTCTAAGTTGAACTCAACTAGTGAATTAGTAAGGGGGTAAGTCATTAAAATGTGTAAGGGAATATGGGGACACCTAGGAGTGATTCTAGGAATTCTTTTAGGTGGGTGAGGGAAATAGCAGTGATTAAATAGTTAATGAAATTAATTTATGGTGCAAAGAAGGGGATGGGTGACATATGTACAGGGAGGATTTTTCTGAATTAAATTATTGAACAATAAATTAAATGGGAATTTGGGAAAGAATTGACTTAGAAACTCTATATAAAGGAAGGAGGAGGAGGGATCTCCTCAGATATGCATAACGTTATGCTGTAGAATTTTAGACTTAACTGACTTACATTGTGGGAGTTGGGATTCCCAGCTCGGTGAGGAGTGGTAGCTCAGCCTTGCGAGGCGAGATGGGAGCTATATGATCTCTGGTTCAGTGTGTGTGGCCCCTTTGTGGCTCAGGGGGATAAGGGGGAAGAAGAGTACCCCTAGCGTTGGTTGGGAGGTACCGGGGAATTCTCATCGGTCGACAAGTGGGAGCTGCACGGAGCGTGCGAGACAATGACTTAGAGCGAATGAATTGGGATACAGTACGCTTACTTTGATTCTACATGATAGAGTATTATAGACCTTACACTTTCATTTTTGTATTTTTAACTATCTAAAGAAGGTGTTTGACTTAGCAGTTTAATCGAGAACTTAAATTCCCATATCCTTAAGCTCACTGCTTGACTTGATTCCCTTGGCATTTGATCCTTGATGTTGTGAATGTCCTGTTGGTTTTAAATTGATTTTTATGAAGATTTTATGCATGGTCTTCGTCCTCATCACTAGTTCGTCAGTCCATGCCTGAGCAGTCGACCAGGAGCCGAATCGATGATCATCACTTCAGTGCACAATGACCTATAGATTCTAATTCCCTGCTTTTCTGTGAGTGGATGATGAGAGAAGGATGCTTTCCCAACTGTCTACCCTTGTTGATTGCTCTTGGTTGATTGATTGTATTGCGCCTTCTTGCGATTGAATACCTCTGCGTATTGTTTATATTTTATCCTCTACGATTTCCTTAACGGTTCCCATCTCTTGAATGGAGAAATCCCAGTGCTGTCCACTTGGATGAAGGTGTTTTTTTTTTAAACTAATCATGACTATGAATTGGAATCATTTATTGGCAGTAATCAATTATATGACATCCTCTTTTTTTTTAATTTTCCTTTCCTATTGGAGACTGAGATCGAACTTTCAAACATTGTTTTATTTTTTTATTTTACCTGCTTCTTGATTGAGAACTTGCTTGATTTCATATATATTGAGAACAAATTTTTATTGTTATTTTAATCAATGTCGACAACGATTAATCATATCTTCTTGCATTTAGTGTTTTCCCTTCAACCCTCACTTAATTTGATTGCGAAATCACCCCCCTTGACTGCGATTTTCATTTAGCAAATGGCTCGAATTTGCTTACTATGTGTCTGTCATTTCACCTTTATTGAGTGACTGTTAGTGTCATTTTTTTTCTTTCTAAGTCAATGGTATTGCAATTTCCCTTATACTGGTACTTCTTTATTTTAGTGCCATGATTACTCTGGTTAAAAGACATGCAATGTGAAAAGAAGGGTGTAGTTTTATGCCCAGCGATTGTAGTGTTCTTGTCACAACTTTAAGATGTGCACGATGATATTTTTCATAAATATGGGTTGATTGTCTTTAATACATGCTCAATTAATAGTCAGGGTATTTGTTTTATCTTTCAATATGCCAACGAAATCGTAATTGTTCACCTGTGTTTTAACATTATTTAGACAACGAATTTATTTTAGCAATGGTAGTGATTGGTAGCATTAGAATCGTAGGTGGCATGGATATTATTTAAGCATGTGTTTTTTTGGATCGGAGTGGCTATGTTTTAATATAATTGAAATGAACGCCTGCGTCTTTGTATTAGAATTGAATGTATGCGCCTTGACAGCGTGCATTTTTGACAACCGACGTTTATTAGACAGCCTGGAACTATGCTTGCATCTTCGTAGAATGAAATGGACATACTGTATTTGAGCTACTTTATGACAGTTGCATTACTTGGGTATTTAATTTACATCAGAGTATCATATACATGCCAACTATCATGCTTAATAGATGGTATTAGCATTTATCCAACATTTAATTGATTGCCCCTGTACGATTGTTAATTCATCGATGGTTGTCAGTAAATGATTTGGATATTTCCCCCAGTAAACCACCTTCTTATCCTCTTTGCTATTTACACCTCGACAATATTGATAATGCTACAACGACCCCACCCTTTTGTTTTAAACCTACGTTAACCCTTAACTGGTTGTACCTTCTGTTGGATTACTGAGAGGGGGGGTGAATCAGTAATAGCGTAATTATAATCCTTTTTCTTCAAATTTTATATCAATGTAGAATTATTATCCAATAATGAGCAATAAGAAATAAACAATCACACACATACGCAGTACACCAGTGTTTTATGTGGAAACACAAATCGGGAGAAAACCACGGAATGTTTTTTCTTATATGTCTTGAAGAATTACATTCATTGGAAGCACCAACTTCCTTTGTTTTCCAGCTGCAACTGGAAGGAGGC
>JZKD02S0991152.1:390397-434937 GCA_000966675.3 Picea glauca | reverse complement strand
CCAAGCATTTGCAGAATATCATATATATTAATTCTAAGGTCGGCATTCCCATACTCAGATCATGGACTGATGACATTGTAGACATGGGTCATGGCCACCAATCATACACTGTGGATCCATGCCATCAAAATATAACATAGCCACCAGGAATACACTGTGGATCTATGCAAGAAATTTCAAATTAAGACGACATAGCCACGAGACATACACAATGGATCTATGTGTCGCAAATTATACAGACTCCATCGCAACCTGGACAAAAGGATGATATCTAGGGTCTTCAATCTCGTCACCCAAAAGCACGAATCTAACCATGTGATTACATGTGTCGAAGTCAAACATGGCAGAAACCACTTGATTACCTGTCATTGATGAAACTGTTAACAAGTGCAAGGGAAATCACCATTGATGTCAATGACTCCCAAGGTACTCTAGTACAATCCATCGAATGTGAATGAGTGAATTGAAGTCAAACAGTCGATGGAATCTTTCGATCAGGGGTCAATGATGTAAACCCACTGTTGAAAGCGAGGAAACTTGCCATTTAGGCATGCAAGCTCCAAGGTACCAAAGAATTTCTAAGTCTTGATTTCGGATAATGAGCTGAAGTCAACGGAACAAAACTCGTCACAGGAGGGCCTTGATGTATCCCCCATCAATGACACGAAATGAGTAACAGATTTTGAAGGTGAAATAGAGTATGATGTAAATTGAACTGGACACAGGGAAGGCCGACATGGAGAGAATGGACAACTGTAGATGGCCGACTCAATAGAGGTTTCAGATGGACTTCTCTTGAACATATGAACGACACGACCAATGATTTGGCAGCATTGACTCAAAGATGACACAGGGAATGACCTTGTAGCAAATCGAATGAGAGACAAATGGATTTCCCAAACCGGCTTCAAATATAATGAATAGAGGGTGTCATGTTCAAGAGCGACACTTACTGCCAATCAATACAGAGATGAAAACATATCCCTTTCCCAAATTTTCCCCCACCATTTCTGGCAAGTACCTCTTTATTTTTACGCAAGCTTGAGGAGGATAATATATGCTTGTTGATATAAGCTTATCCTTTGGATAAGTCCTTCGGAGTATGTTTAACGAACCCTAAGAAGGAATGGTTCAGTCCCATTACGGGTCTGTCGATGTTTGTTTAACGAGTCCAAAGATAAAAAACTCGAAGGTTTTTCATGATTATAGAGTTTGGAAAAACACTTAAAAGAGAACTCTCTCAGTTCCTTTTTCGTAAAATAGTCCAATGAGACCAAAAAAGAGATAAATTATCGCTCACTAGACATTTTCTTCAAATACTTTATCGAGCGTGAAAATAGCAAGGTCACTCGGCTATCTTTTCATGTTTAGAGAGTCTGAAAAGAGCTTAAAGAAGACTACAGGGGGGTTCATTTTTCGTATAACCTTATTGAGCCCGAAAAAGTGATAAAAGTATGCTTGATCGCGTTCTCATGTATTTTCGAGCACGAGAACGGATAAAGACCACGCTTGAGGTTTTATACAAAAACCATAAAAAACAATCAAAACATGCGATGACAAAGAAAAAATATGTCTGCATCCCTGTATATGACCATCAAAGTTGTTACGCCTACAAAAGTTACACTCAAAAGGGCATTAGGGATTAGGGTTTAATAAATAAATAATTATTAAAAAACCAAATAACATGGTAAAAGTAAATATAAAGGTGTAAAACTCTTTTTTACCGTATCATTTTCACTTTTCCACTATTTGAGCTCAAAAACCCCTCTTTTACCCTCGAAGTTCGGTGTCAGATTGCGAGAGTTACGAGCGTCCATTTGGCAAGCCATCAGCGACTGTGAGGCAGGCTCTTTGTCTTCTACTCTTTCATGGTTTAATTTTGCATTTTCATTGGTTAAAAATTCATTTTTGAGTTGATTTTATGAGCCCTACTTGCACTCAACCATTCTCGCAGGTGGGCTACACGGGACCTACGAGAATGGGTGATTCTCGTAGGTGAGCCCACAACAGCCTATGAGGTTCTCGCACTGTGCCCAAAGGGAACCTGCGAGAACCACAAAGCACAAAAGTTTTTTAAGATTTTACCCAATAAAAAGGAACCAATTCATGAATAGAGTTGTTAATCCTCATTTTGTGCTTCTTATGCAGGTAATTGGCCATCAAAATGGTTCTTGAATGGCGTGAAATGGAGCACGAAGAAGACAATGCAATTGCCGAAAATCATCCACCTACTATTTCTTCTTTGAGAAACTGTGGCCTCCTGAAGTACTTTTGTATCCCAGGCATGAGGGCCCAAGTCAGGTTATTAGAGTACCTTGTGCATATGTGGGATCCCAATTAGCAGGTATTTCATGTGGGGGTCCACGCATTGTCCTTAGATATTGAGGACATTTACTTTTTGACTGGACTGTCACAGCGTGGGCACTACGTGAGCCTGACTGGTGGCAGAGGTGGTGGGTTGCCCATGAGTGAGTACTGTCGCTTACACTGTGTTCCCGAGGTACAGAGAAAGAAAGGAAAAGTAGCTATTTGGGGGGTACGATATTTGACCCTCCGTACTATCTTGTTCACCATAGCTCGGATGGCGGGGAGCTCCGCTCCTCACATGGCGCTACAGAGTTACTTCTAGTATGTTATAGAGTGTACTGAACCTTGGGTTTTCAACTGGGTAGATGTTGTGCTTCGTAGTATAAAAAAGCAGTTGACCAAATGTAGACGAGGCGACCTGAAGCAATTTGGGTATGGATCTTTGTTAGTGTCCTTCTTCCTTGAGAGGGTTCCATTACTGAGGCTGCAGGTTGAGTGGAATTTACCATCTCCCAGGGATCCAAGGATGCTGAGATGGTGTTGGCTCATGGCCCAACACGTAGCTAGACCGATCATCAAGTATGATGATACCTTCTTTGACTGGCTTCAACCACAGATGTTGATGGTTGACGATTATGCTTATGTCGGGTTGGATTTTCGAGGAGATCCGGACTTAGTACTGCCAGAGGATGCTCAGTGGGGGGAACTTGGTAAGAAGTACACACATTTTTTTCTTTTTAAATGTTTTTGTGAATTTTAATCATATTCAAATGTTTTTATATGTTCGTTCAAAGACTAAATACAAAATCATTGTTGATGACGTAGATGTTGGACCTTACAGACCTCCTGGTACTTCTCCCATTCAGTGGCGAGGAGAGGTGGTGCCAGTGCCACAATATGTTGAGGATTATAAAGTAGTGAAACAAAACCTAGAGGGCTTGACCGCAGATATTCCAGACATGCCTCTTGAAGAGGTTCCACGATGCAATCAGCGTCATACAGTAGGAGTGTTAGGGTCCATGAGTCGACTTCTCCATAGATTCTCCCAGGAAGTCGTGTGTTACCATGAACATCATCCATGACGTCACTTTGTAGAAGCTATGAGCTTCAAATTTTGACATTTTGGTCTTCGGTCAAAATTTTTGTAAAAAAAAAACTCTTTTGATCGTTATATATATACAGACGGTTTCTACCGGTTTACCTTGTATTGTGTGAAATTTGATGTGATTGATTTATAAATGATCCAAATGTCTGTCTAATACATAGTTAGCCAATGCATCTGTTAATATATTTAGACATCTAGGAATATGTTGATATTCAATGTAATCAAAGTAACGTTCCAAGAGGCGAATTCGCAAATACACCTGTAACAAATTAGGACTTTGAATAGTGTATACATTACTTAACTGTAGTACTACCAACTGCAAATCGAGTCGCACAATCAAATGACGGATTCCAAGCGAGATAGCATCAACCAATAATTCAATAACGACACTATACTCTGCAATGTTGTTGGTTGCACGACCGAGACACACACCTCATAAGGAGACAAGTTCATTTGTAGGGGCGTAAATTGCCCATGCAGTAGAAGTAAGGTTATGAGTACTACGGCTAGCGCCATCAGCGAAGCCAATATAGGGTAGTGAAGATTCTGACATATGGAAATCAGACACAATGTCACATAAGGGTAGAGACCATATAATGACAAAAGAAAGCTTACAGTAACACACAAGAAGTATGATGCAATAAAAATACAAGTACTCGTGCACAGATGATTTTATGCATAGTACTTCTTCAAGTACAACCCATTCCTGGGTTCACTCAAAGGGACACCATCGTAATCTACTAACTCATAAGATCATTTTTCCAAAACTCGTTGAACGATATAAGGACCTCACCACATGGCTTCGAATTTTCCAGTCCCTAGCATATCTCGATCTTGATCATAGAGGAGAACAAGATCTCCTTCAGAGAAAACGCGAGGCTTGACATGTTTGTCGTATTGGGCCTTGACATGTTTCTTCTGAGCTTCTATAACTAGGGTAGCATCGCGTCGAGTTTCGTCTAATCGCATAAGATACAATAGATGTTCTTCCTCAGCAGAAGTGTTGGGTAGGAGTTCAACAGCTAGTTTTAAAGAGGGTATCTCGCATTCAATCGGGAGAATGGCTTCCACACCATAGACTAATCGAAAAGGTGTAAACCTAGTAGCGGACTTGACGAATGTCCGGTAAGCCCACAATGTCGAAAACAACATTGTGTGCCAACTTGTTTTATGAATCCCTATCATTCGTTGAAGCATAGTTATGAGAACTTTGTTGATTTCTTTGACTTGGCCATTGGCTTATGGGTAATAGGGCATTGAGTTATCATGGCGAAGACCCAACTTTTCAATAAGTTTGGACATCATGAAGTTTCTGAAGTGGCTACCATGATCAGTGACGATATCTTGGGGAACACCAAAATGAGCTATGATGTGATTAAAAATGAATAATGCTACGGTCTTTCCAGTGTTGTCAAATGTCGGCATCGCCTCAGCCCATTTCTTAAAGTAATCAATGGCTACAATGATGTAACCATGCCCCCCGGCCGAGTGAGGGTGACATGTCATGAAATCGATGCCCCATTTCGCAAAGGGACCAACTAAGACCACAGGGTGAAGAGGAGCAGGATGTGACTGTATTTTCTGATTATAGGTCTGGCAAGCATGGCATTTTTGAACGGTGATTATGCAGTTGTTAAACAAAGAAGGCCAAAAATACCCTGCGCATAAAATCTTCTGGGCAGTAGCATACCCAAACATATGACCACCACATGCTCCATAATGGCAGTCATTCAGATATTTCTCATCTTCGTCGAACATTAGGCAATGTTGAAAAATAGAGTCAATCTCCCGATGATAAAGAGTATCCCCGAGGATAATGTATTGACGAGCTTGATAGCGTATGTGACGTCAGTCAGTACTAGACAAAGTTGGCTGGAAAGTCTGGGTTTGGAGATATATAATGATATCCCCGTACCAAAGATCATCAGTGCTAATAAGGAAAAGAGATTCATCCGGTAAGGAATCAACTGCTACATTTTCCATTGCAGAATGGGGAAAGTCGCATATCAACTCAGCAAAAATTAAGGACTTCTTGGACTTGGCGCGTTCGAATTCCAAGTCAAACTCCTGGAGTATCACAATCCATTTGGAGTATTTGCCTCCTAGCAATTGACGGGTAAGAATGTGTTGCATAGGGTTGTAGTGAGAAATCACTGTAGTCTTGCGTGAGAGGATATAGTGTTGGAAGCATTGGACGGCTTGAACGGCAGCCAAGGCCAGTTTTTCGACATGTAAATACTTGATTTCAGTAGGTGTTAGACTTCGAATCAAGTAGTAGATAACATGTTCGTCTTTAGCATCATCCTCTTGGATGAGAACCATACCAATTATAGTGTACTTTGAGGCAGCAAGATAAAGGAAATAATCGCGACTGTAATCAAGGATAAAGAGAAGCGGAGCACGTGTTAGGGACAATTTCAAAGATTTAAAATCATTGTTGGAAATGGTATCCCAGACGAACTCTGAATCCTTCTTTAATAGCCACGTAAATCCATGAGTTATCTCGGCGTAATTTGGGATAAAACGATGAAGAAATTTTGCTTTCCCCTGCAAACTTTGCAACTGGTGAAGTGTAGAAGGAGGAGGGAGATTAAGGATTGCCTCAACCTTTAAAGGATCCACCTGGATCCCTTGACGCGAAATGATAAAACCTAGAAGGCGGCTGGATTCCATGCAAAAAACACACTTATGAGGATTTAAACGGATATGGTAGAACCGACAGCGAACGAAAATGACTCGGAGGTGGGTTGGGTGATCGACTCGGCGCATTGAGTGAGCGGGTAAATCATCCAAATATGGTTGAACGATGTGCTTGATATCATGGAAAGCATAAGACATAGCACGTTGAAAAGTTGCGCCAACATTCTTGAGACCGAAAGGGAGTTTTCGATAGGCAAAAGTACCCCAAGGAAAAATAAAAGTAGTCTTATGTTGATCCTCGGGAACAATGTTGATCTGATTATATCCAGAGAAACCATCCATGAGAGAGAAGATTTCACTTCTAGCGCATTCATTGACAATCTGATCGATGAAAGGGGTAGGAAAGTTGTCTTTTGGACAAGCTTTGTTGATATCCCTATAATCAACGCATACACGAATTGTGCCTTGCTTCTTGTCAATCGGGACAAGATTGGAAACCCAGTCTGTGAGAGCCACTAGATAAATAAAGCCGGCTTTCAGAAGTTTCTCGACTTCGAGCTTTATAGAAGCCACTTTACGTGGGTGAACTGGACGAAGGCGTTGCCGGATGGGTTTAGCATCGGGGTATGTCTTTATCTCATGTATCACAATCGCAGGGTCGATACTCGACATTTCTTCATAGCTCCAGGCAAAGATATCACGAAACTCTTTGAAAAGGGACATGTAGGTGACGACTTCATCGGAAGAACACGAAGCTTTGATATGGACATTTTCGACAATCCCAAGTTTGATGGATATGTCAAGGGGAATAGTGGGTGAGATATTGCTTAAGTTCCCTTTGGAAAACACATCGTGTGTAGACTCGGGAACGATCGAGATGACGACAATGGTCGACAGGGTCGAAATCCGTTGGTAGTTCTCAAGAGTATGTTGCTCCAGAAAGAGGATGGAATGATGATGCCCATCGTCCCAAGGGGTGTCATCCATGACAGACATGATCATATCGTCTGTGGGAAAAATGACACGGAAAGGATCGGGAGACAACTCGTTAAGAGAGGGGATAGAAGGTGTTGTCGATTGAATGGCTTGATAGGCGGATTCAACTAGACTTAACGGCATTTCGTCGCCAAAACGAAGATGATCACTAGGGTCAGGTATTATCCAGGGGTCATGAGACGCAGGAAGTTCATGAGGCAAGGGGGAGATCATGTTTATGGAAGAAACCGACGAGCGTGTAACATCGGGTGGTGGAATGGAGAAAGTACCCATTAACGAAGAGTTTTTGAGAAGGCCTACAACAACGTTCTCATAACCCGGTGGGGTTTTAGCGATAAATGGTACATTACCAGTATGGGTATCGGAATTGAAGAAGGCTAGTTGTTCGATGGTGACAACCTTTCCTTGATGTGGGAAACATACCACATGGAAAAGGGTCAACACAACAGCGCGCATGGAATCGATCCAGCTGCGTCCAAGCAGAAGATTGTAATCAAGGGGAGCGTCAAAGACTTCCACTTCGACTTGAACCGTCTTGCCTTCTAACGTAATGGGCAATGAAGGAAGGACACCGTAAGGCTTAAAACCAGAGCCACTGAAGGCTTTAAGAGTGTTCTAGGATTCATTCAAAGAAGGAGAGCCAATGGCTTTCCAGCAAGCAAGAGACATGACACACGTCGAGGCACCCTCGTCGATAACGGTTCGGCAAATGTTTTTGTCAGAGACAACCACTTGGATCTGGAACGTGAGTTGAGGGGGTAACCTTGGAATGTGATCTTCCAAGTCAAAGATTATTAAATTCATATCTGTCAGATCGATTCCACCGATAGCTTTCAATAGTGGCTTCCGTTGTGCGGGACAAGTTTGAAGGACTTCAAGGGCTGACATCGCAGAAGCTGCTTGGGCCAGATCTTCAACAATGTTGTAGTTCTGGGCTGCATGAACATGAGGATTGAAAGTCGATTTTTGAACGACGCCCTTTGGGGGGGGTCGTAGAACTGTGTCGAGGCTCGGTCATTCGAGATGAAGAGGACCATTGGTAGGTGGAGTCGCGGGAGAGGGTTGTACCAAGGAAGGAGGTAGATCATCAACCTTCTCTTTAGAGGAAGAATAATCTTTGGCTCGAGTAGTGAGTGCAACGTTACTCTGCTTTGAATTGCCAGTACACATCAAAACATATGACGTAGTAGAAGAAGAGGGCTGGTCATGAATGACCAACTGAGCCTATTGTTGAGATGGGAAGGGTTGGGACAAAACGGCCGGTGCAGGCGGTTTTGAAGCTCCTTGAAGGAACTTAGTGACCTTGACGCGTCGTGGGAAGTCCTTTGTGTAGTGATCATCACCATAGATAAGACAAGGGTATCGAGGTTTGTTCTTATCCCGATCGTCAACAGGGGTAGTTTTGGTTTGATCTGCTTGAGAAGTATTTTTTCCCTCCTTATTCTTACCCCTTCCCTTTTTAGATTTGTTTTTACCGGCTGGGGTAGATTGGACTGAATTTACCTCAGAAGTTTTTTCGATGGGAGGGGCAAGAGACATAGCATTTTGAACATTAGAAGAAGCAGATTTGGGGTTTGCGCTTGAAGCAGAATGTGTTTGGGCCTGGAAAGTGCCAATCACACCGTCAGTTGCATGCGAAGCAACTGAAGTAGTTGAAGTGATGGAAGTATTAGGACGAGGTAAGTTAGGTAGTAAATCGTAAAGGGTTCCCATTTGTGAGTAAACAAGGTCAATATATTGAGCACGAATTATAGCCTGCTCTTCTGTGACCACTCCAACCATGGCAATTTCACGACCGATGTTGTTCACAAATGATTTTGTGAACCACTCTGCCAGCAACTGATCGGGGAGCTCAAGTTTGATGAGATGGCGTCTCCTTCGCCACTCATGGATGTGATCAGATATATGAGTGTCTTTGTTCTATTTGAAGGAAGTCAAAATCTCGATCCCCGTATCATAACGGATCGGTAACTGGTAGTGTGTGAGGAAAGCCATAGCTAGGGTGTTGAATTCAGAGAAGAAACCGCGTGGCAATTCGATATACCACTTCGCAGCAGAACCTGTGAGAGTTCGTTGAAAAAGACGTAAACGAATAGATTCATCCATCAACGAGTTGGATGAACACCATAGGTGAAAAGTCATAACGTGATTATTTGGGTCCTCTCCCGCTTTGCCGTCGAATTTGGGAATGTCCTATGGTAGCTTGGCTGGCATAGCAGGCTAGTGAGGAGAGTGACGAATTGGATCATTTAAAATCCTTGACAAGTCTGGAAGATCCAAAGTGGCTATAAAGGGTAACTGTCGATTCACCTGCGGGTACTGGTGGCTTTGGGGAGGAAGCCCCATTGGCAAACCAGTAGGACCATAAGCAGTCTGCATATAATGTGAAGACCCAGGCAGATTCGGTGGTTGTTGAAGAGGATAGTAGCTCATAGAATTGTACCCTGGAACAGGGGCTTGAGTTTGAGCATTCTCCCCCCAAATGGGATTGAACAACCTTGGATATGGTTGGCCCACACTAGGGGGTATTATGGATGCAGCTGGAAACTGCTACCCCCCAGTCGATTGAGGAGGATGTTGTATCAACTGATTCCAATACTGGGCCAAGGACAGAGGGATGTTTTTCCCATAAGGCGGGGTCAGTCCTCCCATCGAAGGTGGTGTGCCAATTGGGGGTAGTGTTCCAATTGGGGGTTGTGTTCCAAATGGGGGTTGTGTTCCAAAAGTAATTTTCCCGCTGAAAGGGGGTTGAGGCATACCACCTTGATGAAATTGTCCACCAACCGAAATCTGCTAATTTGGAGTGAACGACAGAATAGCACCACTAGGATAAAGACTACCAGTAGAAGACGAAGAAGTTCCTCCAAAAGGAAATTGAGGGAGTGTTGGAATAAAACCGGGAAGAGAGCGTCTAGAAGAAGAAGGACCACTAGGAGAGCCGGATGGAGTTTGTGTAGGAGTGTGAATGGAAGCATTCAACGCACGGTACCCGGGTGGTAGTGTCGGAGTGACATTGGGCGTTCGTGGTGTGTTGATGGGAGCAAGACTAACCGCTGTAAACCCGGTTGGAACACTCATAGTATCTGTGAGATGGGCCATTTCGGCAGGGATGGTAAAGTGATAGGAAGTAGTCAATGGTACTATCTCTGGACTAGAGATTTCGGAAATCATAGGTGAGTTGATTTCGGAAATCACAGGTGAACCTGGACCAAACAGGTTCCATTAGAAAACACCTGTAGACCAAAAAAGATCTTGGCCTTCTATGCCTGGAAAGGGTCCAACTGGTGATCCAGAAGACATAACAACTAATTATTTAGAAGAGTTCAGTCGCATAAACGGTTGCTCAGAATCAGGGTGAAGTCAAAATTCCTCTCGAGTTTTTGTAATTCGAAAATGTTCTAGAGAGTCAGTTCGTTCCACATGTGGCGTGGTAATGACTGTGACTTCACTTTGATGAGGAGAGCCCTCAGGTGTACTTGTAGGCAAGGGTTGAGAATCTTCCAGATGCTCTGGAGATAAACCCTGCATTCTACGTGAACTACGTGGAGGAGCTATTGTAAACGAGTGACAAACTTCACGAATAAAATCGTATGGTCAACTTTGAGAAACAAACAACACGCGCTAGTAAACAAAATCTAGGAAGCAACACCAAGCAAACAAGACCTTCTAATTCCGAAGTCACTAGTTGGTGATGAAATCCAACGTCGCAACAACGAGACGAGAAGGGGATAGGCTAGGGTGGAAAATTTACGCTGACGACCTGCTTAACGGACTTACACCCTGGTGCAAGCTCCCACACATAATCGTGGGTATACCCTCCATGGAGCCCGAGTGAGTTTGGTCAACGTCAATTCCAGGTACCATGAAGACTTTCCCCTTCACGGTCACCTTGTGTAAGAACCTAGAAAGATAGGCCACTAAGGTTACCACCAACAATAATAAAGCCTAGGGGGACAATCGACAATCCGATCCACACGCAAGGGCAGGGTATCTAGCCCGAAATTAACTCAAAAGGCTTCCACTCATCATTGTGGGTATACCTCTGAGTGATCCCCGTAATACGTGCAATCTCTACACTGATATCAACAAAGCAGGGTGAGTAACTCTGCCAATACTAATGCGGCCTCGTGTTTGACCCTTGCGTGAGAAGGGCTTCCCAGGACAAGATGTTGCAAATGGAATTTAACACTCCCTAACACAAGATGCTATTGTGTGTTTTGTGTTGTTGGAGAGTGTATTTCTCTTCCTACTCCAAAGCGCTATCCTAGCTAAATGTTGGTGCAATAGAGCCCTAGAAAAGAGTTACTAGATAAATTTTACAATTGCACAGTGTTATTAAGAGCTATTGTTTACTCAAAGGAAATGGAGATGAAACTTATGTTGTATGACTCTGACCCAATGATGCATGGATGAGAATGAAAAATATATCGATTTTCGTTCAATGAATCCTATGTATGGGAGGGAAAGAGAAGTTTTCTGGATCAAACTTTGAACTACAAGGCACAATTTCCTTTAAAATGCAAATGCAACAAATCATGCATCGATAGCAATTCTCTATTGTCTCTTTTTCAATAATTTCAACAATTGATTTTCAATGTTTTCGAAGACGAAAATGATTTTTTGAAAAAAAAACTTTTGTTCACTTTTCAAAAAGGACCCACACTATGATAGTGAGAGTACAGAAAATCAAAAACCAATGAACAAGCAATGATAAAAACCCAAACCACTCTTTCAATGAAAACAAAAAATAAGAAGCAAACCAATCTAGTCTTCTCAATCGCATAAGAAAAGTGATCTTTCAAACAATAAGCAAATGATAAAGACCAAGAAACACAAGCACACTCAGATTCTGAAATCAGAAAGTATGGTTATGCCAAGAAAAGTCAAGAAACGAAAGTCAAGACAAAAGTGACAAGAAGAGCCTTTAAAATCCTAACATTGTTCATGCACGAAAATGAAGACAAGAAAGACATCAATCAATGGTCTAAGAAACTCTTATGAGGCACCTAAACTGATCTGGGCAGTTGAAGATGCCAAAACTCAAATCCAAAAGTTTGAAAAAATGAGTTCGCAGGCTGGAAATATTACACAGTGCAAGAACTAGTGATTCTCACAGGTGGCCCTTGATCAGAGTGCGAGAACCTCGCACTGAACCTAAAAATAGGATGTGAACTCTATCAATTCTCGTAGGCTATAGTGAAGTGCAGTGCGAGAATGTTTGAACTTAGTCAATTTTTTGGAAAATGACATAAAATTTGAAAAGGCCTCTGGACCCAAAGGGTCTATCAGGGTATCCTGAAGACTCAAAGATTGATACGAATGGAAAAATGTAAAACAAGAGCAAATGGCCACAGAAAAATACCAAAAACCACAAGAAAACGGGTTATAATCCCCAGTGGAGTCGCCAATTTTGTTATCGGACTAATCGATAGGTGCGGACACTAATAGATCTCCCTAGATCCACCTGGATCTAGAACAAAACAGGACAGGACATGATTATTTCCCTAAGTTTTGACCATTGAATTAACTAGTAGGAAGGAACAAGTAACATGCCTTTATATCGCTTCCTAGGGTCTTTGTTGCTCCCGCTTCGCTCCGGTGCTCTCATGAGGTCAAGACCAAGACAACACAAACCAACCAAAGTGAAGATAGCAAAATATATTCAACAGTCAACTTATGTGTATGATTAAGGAATTACACAATAAAGTGAGAATAGGTTTATGGGAAAGGGACATGCCACTGTATCATATTAATTGAAAGTAAAGATTACAACCTGATTGCCTTGATGTCGCAAGCTTCCTTTCGATGGCTCTTGGCTCCAACACACACACTTGTTCAATCCTTGTATGAAGAAGATTAAAACCCCTTGATAGACTTGCTAGAGTCTCCAAGCTACTGTTCAAGATAAGTCCTTCACACAATTCTTCCACCAATTCTCCAATGAATCTTGCTTAACCTTTTCCATGAGAATTTCCTCAATATATAGGAGAGAATGAGATGGTTACTTAGATAAGAATGATCCCACAATATCAGGGAATCTAGTACAAAGATAACCATTCGAATGTCAACCCATTCTTCTAGAAGATTCCCTTCTAGAAACATCGAGAATTCATCTTTTTCCATGCTTTAGGACAAGTTCTCACCCTAGCTATTCAACACAATGCGAGAAGTTCGCACCCTGGCTTAAGGAAGCCTGTGAGAATGGATCATTCTCACACCCTGGCATACTAGCAGCCTGCAAACCTTCTTCAAAAATGAGTTTTATGGAAAGAGATGAATGTAACTTTTCTCAGGAGAAAGTTCTTATGAAGAGCCTGAGTACACCATCATTAATACACCATCATGATGACCAAAATCATGGGTAACATATGTTTTGATGCACTGCTATCAATTAGCCATGTGTCCTCTCCAGGTGATACAGATCCTGGGAGAGCTGAGATCAAGACATGGTCCTTAACCATCTTCATAGGTGGTTTTTCATCTTCGGCAATGTGAGGATGTTGTCTCTTGTGCTTCCTCTTGTACTCTTCTCTTCTAATTGAACAATTATTCGCCTTGTGTCCCATCTTATCACAATGATAACATTGTATAGATGAGAGATCTCATCCCTTGCATTGTCCTTTCTTCTGAAAATTTCTTGAATGAGATTCTTGGTTGTTGAACTTGTTTGATGGTTGTGGTTCTTCATGAGATTCCCTTTTGAAGTAGGGTTTTTTCCTTCCTCCTTTTGTATGAGTAGCTAGGGCTTGATCATCATCCCTTGCTAGTAGTGCTTCACGGTTGGCTACCCTTGTCTCTTCTTGGGTGCATTCTTCCCATAGGCTCTCAAACTGTAGTTTCTCCTTTCTGCCACATACTAAATGGATGAAGGCATCCCAAGGTATTACGAGACCATTTAGGGTTGTTATTACAAATTCATCTTCGTCGATGGTGTCTCCAATCGCTTTCAACTGTTCTTTTATTTTGGAGATTCAGGAGAAATATTCTTGAATCATTTCTCCTTTCTACATCTTGGTATTCTTCAACTGAGTTCTTAGATTCATCTTTCGATTGATGTTCTTTCCTTCATATAGTTTTATTAGGAGCATCAAACATATCCTTCGGAGTTTTCTTTGACGATACGTATGGGATCAGGTGGTCTTTGATTGAATCTGCAATGATTCTCTGAGCCCTGATTCAGTCCTTCTGTTGCTTTGCTTCCTCTACGACATCTTCAGGTTCCTCCACTTCTTCTTTGATAAATCTTGATAGGTCATTCTCTACAAGGATCAGACCGATCCTATACTTCCAGGCACGAAAGTTGTCTATGCCTTCTAGTTTCTCAACAAGCTTTGTCCTTGCAGACATCTTGTACTTTCGGCAACAAAAATAACCAAAAATTGAAAATGCTCGAAATCAAATTTTGACCTTACCAGGAGGTGCGCTTGGTTGAGGCGAGTAGCCTGGTGTCCTCAGATATGAGAAAATCCAAATTTTACCTCGTCAAATCTGATCTGCGGATTTCTGGACTAGTGCTTTCAGTACTTCTGGTACTCTGGTACTTCTGGTACTTCTGGTACTTTTGTGAAACGAGGGTTTCACTTTTCGGGAGATCCAGCCACTGAAAAGGTGTGCTCTAGGTGCCAAATTGATCCTTGGGGGAGGGCGCAACTTTATAGGAGGTTAGGGGGCTGAAAAGAGATACTTTTTCAAAACCCTAATTTGCAGGTGCTGCAGCAGTGACATTTTTCTCTTGCAAATAGTGTTTTCTTCAGGTTGGCTCTGATACCATGTTAATGTTTATGCCATTATTATATTTCTTTTCATTTCAATAGATAAGAGCATAATAAGAACAATATCACTGAGAAATACACATTCACAAGAGACACAACATTTATCCTAGGAAACCCTCTAGGGGAAGAAAACCCAGCAAAAATTCCTTATCATAAATAGCTTATACAATGTTCAAGAGATAACTCAAACCAATACAGATATTCCTCCCCAAGAGATGCGCCACTCTTCTCCCTCTCTCCAACTGGTAATTGAAGCTTACCTCATAAGAGAATGAGCAAGTGAGTTGTGTGTTTGAAGTGAGGCGCTAGCCTCTTATTTATACAAGACTGGCATGTGTGAAAGGTCACAACTGGCAGGGCTGACCTCTAACTCTGGGTGGGTAAACCCACCTTTAATTAATTATGGGTCTTCCATATTAACTGTTGGGGCTGACTTCTTATTCTGCCCTTTGTAATTGTCCGATGACCAATCCGCAAAAGGGGATTTGGTCCTTATACAATTACCGACATGATTAATCCACAATGGGGATTAATCCAATAACAATAATAATAATAATGACATGATTAATCCACAATGGGGATTTAATCCAATAATAATAAGAATGCTCTTCTCAGTTACATTATTTCAACAAGAAAGGCTTTTAGGTGGGTGAGGGAAATAGGAGTGATTAAATAATTAATGAAATTAATTTCTGGTGCAAAGAAGGGGATGGGTGACACATGTACGGGGAGGATTTTTATGAATTAAATTATTGAATAATAAATTAAATGGGAATTTGGGAAAGAATTGACTTAGAAACTTTATATAAAGGAGGGAGGAGGAGGAGGAGGGATCTCCTTGGATATGCGTAACGTTATGCTGCAGAATTTTAGATTTGACTGACTTAGATTATGGGAGTTGGGATTCCCATCTCGGTGAGGAGTGGTAGCTCGGCCTTGCGAGGCGAGCTGGGAGCTATTTGATCTCTGGTTTAGTGTGCGTGGCCCCTTTGCAGCTTGGGAGGCTAAGGGGGAAGAAGAGTACCCCTAGCGTTGGTTGGGAGGTATCGATGAAGTCTCATCGGTCGGCAAGCGGGAGCTGCACGGAGCACACGAGACAACGACTTAGAGCAGATGACTTGGGATACAGTACACTTACTTTGATTTTGCATGATATAGTATTATAGACCTTACACTTTCTTTTCTGTATTTTTAACTGTGTAAAGAAGGTGTTTGACTTAGCAGTTTGATCGAGAACTTAAATTCCCATATCCTTAAGTTCGCTGCTTGACTTGATTCCCTTCGCATTCAATCCTTGATGTTGTGATTGTCCTGTTGGTTTTAAATTGATTTTTATGAATATTTTATGCATGGTCTTCGTCCTCATCCCTAGTGCGTCAGTCCACGCCTGAGCAGTCGGCCAGGAGCCGAATTGATAGTCATCACTTCGGTGCACAATGACCTATAGATTCTAATGCCTTGCTTTTTTGTGCGTGGATGATGAGCGAAGAATGATTGCCCAGTTGTCTACCCTTGTTGATTGTTCTTCGTTGATTGATTGTATTGTGCCTTCTTGCGATTGAATACGCTTGTGTATTGTTTATATTTTATCCTCTGTGATTTCCTTGATAGTTCCCATCTCTTGAATGGAGAAATATCAGCGTTGTCCACTTGGATGAAGGTGGTTTTTTCTAAAAAACTAATCGTCACTATGAATTGGAATCATTTATTGGCATTAATCGATTGTATGACATCCTCTCTTTTTTTATTTTCCTTTCCAATTGGATACTGCGATCGAACCTTCAGACATTGTTTTTTTATTTTTATTTTACCTACTTCTTGACTGAGAACTTGTCTGATTTCATATATATTGAGAACAAATTTTTATTGCTATTTTCATCGGTGTTGACAACGATTAATCATATCTTCTTGCAGTCAACATTTTCCCTTTAGACCTCACTTAATTTGATTGCGAAATCACCCCCCTTGACTGCAATTTTCGTTTAGCAAATGGCTCGAATTTGCTTACTTTGCGTCTGCCATTTCACCTTTATCGAGTGACTATTAGTGTCATTGTTTTTCCTTGCTAAGTTAATGGTATTACGATTTCCCTTATTCTGCTGCTTCTTTATTTTAGTGTCATGATGTCTCTAGTTAAAAGACAGGCAATGTGAAATGAAGGATGTAGTTTTATGCCTAACGATTGTAGTGTTCTGGTCACGACTTTAAGATGTGCACAGCGATATGTTTCCTAAATATGGGTTGATTTTATTTAATATACGCTCAAGTAATAGGCAGGGTCTTTGTTATATCTTTCAATATGCTAGCGAAATCATAATTGTTTACCTCCATTTTAACATTATTTAGACAAGGAATTTATTTTAGCAATGGTAGCGATTGATAGCATTAGAATCGTAGGTGATAGGGATATTATTTAAGCCTGTGTTTTTGTGGATCGGAGTGGTTGTGTTTTAATATAATTTAAATGAATGCCTGCGTCTTTGTGTTAGAATTGAATGTATGCTCCTTGGCAGCTTGCGTTTTTGATAACCGACGTTTATTAGACAGCCTGGAACTATGCATGCGTCTTCATAGAATGGAATAGACATATTGTATTTGAGCTACTTTATGACATTTGTATTTCTTGGGTATTTAATTTACATCAGAGTATCATATAAATGCCAGCTATCATTCTTAATAGATGGCAGTAGCATTTACCCAACATTTAATTGGCTGCCCCTGTACGGTTTCTAATTCATCGATGGTTTTCAGTAAATGATTGGTCTCTTTCCCCCACTAAGCCACCTTTTTATCCTCTTTGCTATTTACACCTCGACAAGATTGATAATGCTAAAGTGAACCCACCCTTTTTTTTAAAACCTGTGTTAACCTTTAACTGGTTGTACCTTCGCCTCAACTTAAAAACGCCTGGATGTACCTCATCATCATAGCACTCATGATGCATTTGGGGTTTTCAAGTCCCTTAATGTTCAAGTCTGGACCTTTGGTAGAAATTTTTGAAACAAATTAAATGTACCGAGAATTTGGAGGTGAAGGTTTAAGACAAAAACATTAAATGGTTTACCTATTGTTTTAGAATTTCCTTCTTAATATAAACACAAAAACAAACTACTTGCCACAACCTACTTTTTACATATTTAATTAATTACAGAAGGGTTGCAGATTACACTAATTTAAATATCAATTTGCCTTATTGAATTGTAGGAGTTTACAAATTTAGCTAACTATTACAACGTGTATATGTCCTTCATGCGGTATTGAAGGTCTTGGTTACCTTTATTAAGGGTTGTTTTATTTACACGTATGTTTGCATTTCAAGGGTTGTGTTGATCGATATTTTTGTTTCCCTTTAAAGGTGGCTCCATTTGGGTAAACTGAGTGATGTAGATGGATTCAAGTCCTAAGGGTAGCGCCTTGGATAGGATGTCTTGTTTTAAGTTAAAGGTCAGTTTATTTTTACCTTGTTGAGGGAAGTAGTTTGCATGGAATGCAATAACTCGATTCTCGAGAGATTACTTCATCGATGATTAATCGCGTCATTTAATTAAGGCACTTGGCAATAGAATGGTTGCGCGAAGGATTTAATGTGATGTTCGATTGTTGTAGTAGTTTTTTTCCCTTACGTCATGTGGACTTGACCGATTGGGTGCTTGGGGCATAGTCTTCTTGTATGTTGACAATCGGTTTGGTCTCCTAAAACGTTGAATCCTTCTGGGATTTGGTCTAGATGCATCATGTTGCGCCTTGGTCACTGTCATGCCTATTGCTTGGAGATGACATGATTCTTGGTGAGGGTGTCATTGCATGCCCTAAGGAATAGAGGCGAATGATAACTTGGCCGGAGTCTATGCTTCTCGTGTGAGTGTTTTTTATCTTTGTAAGTTGTTGTTAGTGCTTGAGTTGTAACGCCTTCATGTGTTTGGTTCACGTGCCTTGAGGTTCTAGTCATTGGTCATCGAGGTCGTTGTGTTAGGAGGGGGATTTTGTCCTTAGCTTGTAGGTGTGGTCATGATTGCGTTGGGCGGGTAGTCGTTTCTCCTTTTTGTTTTACGCATGTTTCGCCCAACTTCTCTTGTGCCAGTGCGTGGAGTCATAGTTGTCTATTTCCTGTTCGAAGGGCATGGTGCTCATCGTCGGGTATGTTGTCTAGCTGTAATCGTTGTTGTCATCCTGTTTAAAAAAAAAAAAAATCACTTTCTACTTCGCTTGTAGTCGTAACGATGGGGTTGTTACACTGATAGTATGTCCAAGTTCTCCCAAGTCTGCCCAATTGTGCCCAAGTGCATCCAACTATGCCTAAGTGCATCCAAGTGTGTCTAAAAAAAGTGTGCCGGTGGATGTGCACCTAATGAGTGCATCCCATGATTGTGCTCCATGGATGATTATTCCCAAAGGCACCTTTGTTGTCCATTGCAACCCCAAAGTGTGGGCAACTCAACTCCTTTGGTCTGCATGTAGTCCAAGCACCCAAGCTAGTCAATATCTCTATGTTAGTCTTGTACATCATGCATAATTCTTGTAGATCAAACATGGTCATCTACCATAACCCCCACTTTTCCTTCCCTTTCGAAGTTCCCTTCCAAGTTTCTCTTGTTGCATCCAACTAGTGCAAGTTGACAAAGTTAGTGATGCACCTAATCTAAACAAGGGTGTTGGACATGTGCATGGTGTGCCTTGTCATCATGCAAGGGTGCCCAAAATTGACTCTTGTAGCCATCAACATTCTATAATCTCCATTTGACCCAATCAATGACCACCGAGGTGATCATGTGGAAGAGGTGCTCGAAGCCATTCAAGGCTAGGGCCTTAAAATATGTGTATTTCTTTTAATTTTAAGATTATATACTATAAAAATCTTCTATATTCGCTTGATCTTCTTCCACCATTCTCTAGAGATGTTGTATCCCTAAACTTCACATCGATATAAGATAACATGAGCAATAAAAGTCTCAAATAGGAGTTTATTTTTTCCCCACAACTAGAAGTCCATTGATTATAGTTGTTTTCAAGACCAAAATAGCCTTTCCACCCTCCAATAATCCTCTTCTCAATGTTATAGTTCTAGTTAAGCTTGTGGTGAAGGTTGACTCCAAGATATTTGTATGAAATGACTTCCTTTAAGTTGTTATTGTCATATACAAAATTAGCATAAGTGATCTTTTTAGATTTGATTATCATAACATTTCTTTTATCAGTGTTTAGTATCAAACCCATGCTAGAATAAAAAATGTTTAGAATACTTAGTTTCTTGTCAATATCACCTTATGATAAGAAAAATATTGTTAGCACAAAGAAGACAAATGATGACTATTCTAGCTAAAGTAGTGTCATTTCACCCCGCTTCTTCCACACATGCCTCTAACTTGTCAATGTAAATGCCAAAAAGGTTAGGGATAGGGGACAACCTTGCTTAACTCATATATTACCTATTTAGGTGCCAAGGGTTAGCTTCATTAGTTGAACCATTTGTGGAAGGAATATTGTTGACAGGAAGGCATAGCTTACAGGTCCAAATCCGATCAAGTCCCTTGGGAATATACATATTTACATAATAAGATAATATGTCATATCTATAAGCCTTTAGAGGGATTAAAAAACATGACTTGAGGAACATACCAAATCTCTTCCACATTAAATTGTAAGAGCATTTTGCTCGTCTAAGTATAAATCTTTATCGTTAGTTTTTTCTAGAATAAAACTTCATGAGATTCCCTATTCCTCTAAATATTCAAATGGAAGGTGGCTTAAATGCTAGTCACAATAGCCATTGGTGAACCCAATGCACTTGACCAAATCTCAACATATGACTCGTGGCTTCTCCATGGGAAATATTCCTTGGGAAAATTAATTATTGTGTCAGGGAAAATTAATTATTATGGTAAAAGGTGCTCTCCACATGCCAGTGTGAGGGAGATGTGTAATTCCTTCCATGTTCAACATGGAGTTGACACGTGGCATTTAAAAAAATATTAATAACAAAAAAATATTTCGATGTGGACCTTAAGTAACATATATAAAGTAATTGCCCGGATGGGGTGACACATCGAGAGGGGGGTACAGGTGGACACGCACTCGACCCCGGCATAAATGCCAAAGGCCGCCACCCACGAGCATTCATTTATGATGGATGACGGCCTTCGCTGCAGCTGCAGGACGGAGGGACCTTTCCCTCGCGCGGTCATTTATGCCATAGGCATTCCCGAGATGGCGAAGGTTAATTGTGACAAGATGACTTCGGTTCTGGATCATTCGGCTTTCAATTTGCCTGGGAAGAGAGGGATTTTCCCGACCTCGGCTATGTATATTGTTTGGACGCACTGGTGTGGTCCAGCCTCCACCGTGCCTTGGCTTGGTTCACCCTCTTTGTATTTCACTCTGACTCTAGTGGGACAGAGCTCGCATACCCGAGCCTTGCACCTGCATTTTCTCTCACCTTGGCTCATCTGCCTCCACCTGCTTTTGCTCTGTTCCATCGCCATGGTTCGCAATAGAGGCCGTCCTCGCCGGGAAGCGGCCTGGGAGGCAAAGAAAGCACAGAAGCGATGAAGGGAGAAGCTGGAGCGCGCCCTGACTCTTGCGAATTCAATTCTCAGGAAGGAGGCCAGAGCGAAGAAATTGGCACGGCTTGCCATCATTACCGAGCCCGGATTTGAGTCTAGTCGAGTCGTCCCGAAGAATATGTCGGGGGCCATACAAGAAGCTGGTTTCATGGAGGAGTTTCCCCCCTGTATAGTGGAGGAAGAACCGGTACCGGCGGACCAGCTGATTATAGAAGAAACCTGCGTGAAAACTCATCGAATGGAAAGTAGACCCACTCTGACTCTAGTTAAATACATCCTTGGTTGTATTGTCGAGGATATACCTTGGCCTGGTGATGACCAATGCAACTTCCAAAACACTCAGGGGGACAACGCAAGCACGAAGGGAGTAGAGGCAGAAGCGGCGCAAGGAAGGTTCGTTGAGGATTCTAGAGCAGCGATGGACGTGGGTGGCTGCATGCACGGGTCTCTCACCCGAGAGGAACACCTAGCACTGATCTTCGACCTCCGTGGACACCTGGATGATCTGGAGCATCGGGCCCTCATCATGGGCCAGCGCATGGACATGTTCCTAGACGCCTTTTTCCAACGTGCTAGCAAAGAGCAGATGCCCCCTCTGTGCGCAAGCTTTCATCTTGACCGGGACCACGTGGCAGGATGGCAAGGATGACCAGTCACCATGCATCTAGGTTCTTCATGTTTTCTTGGCTCTTAGTTTTACTATGTTGTTGTTCTATGTACTTAGTCTATAGACATTTGTCCTGGTTTCCTCCGGGCAGGACAGATGTCAAACAGCTTTGATGTTTTATAATGCTATTTGCTACTTGCCCTCTTTACATGCTGGTTTCCGATAATCGGCAGCATTTTGGGTAACACCAGACCTACTTTGATGCATACTCTGTAATAGTTTTGTATATCTAATATAGCAGGATCCACCCCCTTTTTTATTTAAAAAAAAAACATATATAAAGTAATTGAAAGTAGAAAATTTAATATTTTGTGGATACATGTTTTCTACATCTGAGTGTGGGGAAGATGTGTAATTCCTTTAATGCTTAACATGGAGTTGACATCTAGCATTTAAAAAAAATATTAATAACACAAAAAAAATTCAATGTCCACCTTAAGTAAAATATTTTAATATCAACTTTATATATATAGATATAGATATAGATATAGATATAGATATAGATATAAAGTTGATATTAAAATATATATATAGCAATTAAAAGTAAAAACAATATTATGGTTAAAATATTTTAATGGTGAGCTACTCAGTATGAGTGAGATGTGTAATTCCTTATGTGTTCAACATGAAGTTGACACATGACATATATATATGATGATGATGATGATGATGATGATGATGATATATATAGCAATTAAAAGTAAAAACAATATTATGGTTAAAATATTTTAATGGTGAGCTACTCAGTATGAGTGAGATGTGTAATTCCTTCTGTGTTCAACATGATGATGATGATGATCATTAACGTCCACTAAGACCGAATTGGTCTATCGGACCTTAAGAGGGTAAGTGATTACTTGTGATTCTTTAGAATTGTGTTTCTGTGCTCGAAAAGCATTAAGAGAAGCTTTCCAACATCACCATACTTTTGTTGAGTTAAGAGGTTAGGAAGGTTGGTAGTGTGACAAATATTTTGAAAATGAGAACTAATATGAGTATAGGCTGGACAATCTAAGAGAAAGTGCTTTTCATCTTCAACCTTCTTAGTGTCACAAAGGTGACAGACTCTTTCATCCCATGGCATTTTAGGAATAGACCAATGCCCAGTTTCACTATGGAGCTCATGAGAATTTGTTCTATCTTAGCGATGCTTATTTTTTTCTTTACACTTGGCAAAACATATAGATAATTTTGATATTCTAGATTAGGGTTGATTACATCCTTATAATACCTTAATTTTGTTTTTTCCTCTAACTCTTTATCACACCACATTTTCTCCTTAAATTTTGATTTGACGTTTTTTTAATAGTATCTTTATTCTACAAAATGGTGTCTTCCATGATTCCCCAATAGTTTATCCAAGAACAAGCATCTTTATGCCATCCTCGCTTCAGTCGATGGTGGCTATGATTCGATTTTGAAGCAATTTTAGGAAGCCTCTTGTCTTCCATGTTGTTTAACTTGTTCGTATACATTAGGTATCTAGTCATAGTCATGCTCTCAATGGGGGAGAGGCTTGTTTCTAAGAGGAGGATGAGATATGACGTATTTCCTTTAATTTTGAGATTATAGGTTATACAATTATTTTGTATTTGCTCTATCTTTCTCTAGGATTCACAAGAGATACTACAGCGCCAGACTTCACATCCATAAAGAATAACATATGTAACAAGAGTCTCAAAAAAGATTCCTAATAAACTCATGAATATAAACTAATGTACCTAACCCAAAGATATTAAACATTTAATGATAAAAAATTATTCAAACACCTATCAATATTAATAATAACTAGTTAATTACAATCAATAATAATAATAATAATAATGACCATAGTTAAAATACATATCGATAATAATAATAATACGAAGAAGATATTAATAATGGATAATTAAAATACCTATCATAATAATTACGAATTAAAGTAACCCCTAAAGTAGTAAATAATTATTATTTAAAAAAAATGAAAATTTTAAAAATAAGATGTGACATGGATTAACCCTCACATTAAATAATTATTATTTAAAAAAAAATGAAAATTTTAAAAATAAGATGTGACATGGATTAACCCTCACATTATAACGATATACCTCTTATCCATATTTCGGGGCAGCAATTATTTTTAAAAACGGACAATACACTTCATTGGTCCCATTTCTTCTCTTACGAGTCAAAGTAGTTTCAAGTATATGATGAGAGAAAAGGGGCTAGGATTGAAGCTATGTGTGTGAGTACAAATGCTTCAATTAAGTTCTTATATGATTAGTCCCGTGAGTCCAGCGCGATTGGTAAAGACAGGACCTTCCTCCAAGTGTTGGGAGGAGGTCTCGAGGTCAAACCCTGCTGGGTTTCCGGGACGAAATTTGTAATGGCTGCTGTGCTAAACTGAATACAGTGAATGTAAATGATATATATCTCTAATATATATCGAGATAATTTCTCGTTGAAAAAAAAAAAGTTCTTATATGATTATATCGACACTAAATATGAATGTTTAAATATTGGTTTCAACTTTGTTCCTAGGTTCACGATGGAGGTGTTAGTACTCCTTGGTACTATATACACATTTAACACGACTTTGGAAAATATGTAAAGTTTGAGATGTTACTAAAATGTAAGAGTATTCTTTATTATTTTAAGACAATAGTAATATAAAAATGGTAATATAAAAATACATAGTAAAAATTTTATGGAAAATTTGTCTGAGAGTTTATGAAACACTGATACATTTGATACATTTCAGAGACAAATAAAGTTCTAAATATATATTACATAATTTTGGAAGTTGTGTATACACAATGTTGAAATGTTGGAAAGTAAGATGAAAGAATATGAAATGCTGGAAAGTAAGATGAAAGAATCTTTAATGAGTGGATAATTTTTTTTTTTTTTTTTTTTTAATTTAATACAATACTAATAATTTTTTGTTTGTTGGTGTGTTTATGATTTGTGAGACTAGTTTTTGGGTAAACGAACTAGTTTTTGATTAAGAAATTTTTATTCAGGAGATCTACGTCGTCAAAATCACTCGGGTGTGATCGCCTTATAAAGGAAACTTTTCGAAACCAATCACACTAGTGGGTTTTGACAAACATTAACTAGCATAGATCCATCTTAAACCCAGATCTATCAATCACCAAGAGGGATCAAATTTCTTAAGGTATATTTTTTTTATCATTTAAGATATAGCTTCGGATTTAAGATGGATCTATGTTGGTTTAATTTTTTAGATGTTGTGACCTCCCACAAGAAAACACATGTTCTTAACCATTAGGCTCACTCAAGTTGTACCGTTAGACCCACTCAAGTTATAATAATTGAATAAAAATATTTGCATTTTAATTTAATAAATCTATACTTATTAATAGCAAAAATATAATTTTAATTTAAAGTTCTCTATATTGAAAACTCGTTCCTAAATACCCATTCCTTAACGTTGAATCTCCAAAAAAAAAATTTGAATTTCCGAAACTGTTCCCAACTAAATGGAAAGGTTTTTACCCATTCCCAAACTTCCATTTTCATAGGTTTACCCATATCATCTGAAAAAGAGATTTACCCATTTGAAAAAAGTGAATTTAACGACCGGTTATTGAATAGTAATTGTATTTTGAAATGTCTGCATACGCGTCTTGTCCATTTAGTTTTGTTTGGTGCATTGAAAAAAGTGACATGGTGTTAGGTGTGGGGGTTTTCATTAGCATCATCATAACCTCCTTCACTAGGTACTACAACTGCCTTAAATAATTTGGGGTTTTGTACTAGTAGCCAACGAATTATGTCCATTGGTTAAGTGTCATGAGATGGTGACATAAGATGGCCTAGGCCCCTCTCATCTCCTAGCAGAAATGTGGGTACATAAGATGGATTGGGCCCCTCCCATCTCCTAGTAGAAGAAATGTAGGGAGGGAACGGGGATCATTGTTTCTTCATAGACAGATACAGATAGAGGTTGAGATTATGTTATTTTGAATGCCAAAATGATTGTGCTTTTAAGTCATATAAGGTGACACATATTGAAGCATCAAGTCATACAATTCACCAAACTTTCATTTTCATAGGTTTTACTTGGAGGCAATTGAATTAGAGTACACATAGCATGTAGAGGACACTTGGAACTAGGGTTACACACAACATCTCTTAGTACGGGACAGATCCATGTTTTCACTAAAACTTTGTCGGCACACATCTTTTCAAGGGTGTAATACAATCAATCCAAAAGTTTATTCATTTCAAAGTTTTCATATTCATTTCAAAGTTTTCATGAAAGAAAAAGTCATGTTTTATAAATATATGTGCAACTTATTTTTATTTATTTATATTAGAAAAGAAATGTTATTGGATAAGAAAATTAAGAGATACAAAATAAGGTTTCAGTGTCATGGAAAGGAGAGTAGGAGAGTTTTACCTTGTTTACCAATATCTTATCACATTCATTCCTAAAATGAGTTTTTAAATTGTAAAAATTAAAGTCAATATATTGTAGGTATAGGGGGAGGTGTAAGGTCCCATGGGTTTTATAGTTATTGGGGGTATAAAAAGGGCGTTGGCTAAACATTCTACCTTTTGGGTTTTTGGTTGGAATCTGATGATGTAAATTTGGACAAAATCACTATTTTCTATTGTTTAAATTGCATTTTTGAATGCATAAATGGATTCATCGTACTTATAAACTTAGCCACTCAAATCTGCAAATCCAACCATTCATCATTGGATTTCGGACAAAATCAAACGAAAAAAATTACCGAAAAATAAACAAAAAGTAGAACGTTTAAACTACTACTATAAAAATGGGTATCTAGTAAAAATAAAAATAAAAATTAATGAAAAAATGTATTGGGGAAAGTTCAACAAAAGAATTTTTAGAAATATTTATCAATATCTAATAAAATTAAAAATATTCTTTAATATTCCACGAACACAAATACTATGTCAAAAGTTCATTAAATAAAGACTTTGTAATATATAGATTTCATTAACCCTCTGAACTTACATAAATTCTTCATTAATAATATATTTCATATCTAATTACCACATACTCATTCCATTAACCAATAATATGATGCGAATGTCAACCAACGTTTTGGATGTAAAAGCAATGTTCACTCCATTATTATTTGAGCTAATTATTAAATAGTTGGTTCACTAACTTTTCAGCGAGAAGAAATATTTTTCACTAAACACCTCCATAATACTCTTCTATAGTATTAATATTTATTTCATTCTATTAAACATTTTTATCAATAAAAATTAAAATATCATAAAAATATTTTTAAAAAATAAATAAAAATTATTATATCATTTTAATTAGAATATTTCATTATTTATAAAATTTGTGATATTTGTACATGAAATTTGTGATATTTGTATATGATTTAATGATAGTTGAACAGATATCATAGATTTGATTAACTTTGATAATAAGGTTATATGTTTGAATCCAAAGGGGTAGGATATGTACACCTACGTAAATTTTAACAGTGAAATCAGTGCGTTGAGAAGGTTCCTTATCCCACAAACAAGAAGACCGCATACACCAATTTAGGATATGACTTCACCTTAACCTTAAAATTAGATTATTATTATTATTATTATTATTATTATTATTATTATTATAAACAACTAATATATATATATATATATATATATTCTTTTGAATACAAAAACAATATATACTTAATTATTTGATTTTTTAGATTATTCTCTTTCAAAATGTGAATAATTGAAAAAATTAAATAATTCACTTTTAATTTTTTCAATGAAAATGAATATTCTCATTAAGAAATATTGTAAATCTAAGTGTGTAGATTTTCACAGTTCATCATATTATGTATGAGATTTTTGGATAAACAATGTGTAGGTAGTTTTGAAACATTCGATGTTTCGAATGGACACTCCACCCATCATCTTATAGCTTCTAGTCCCTTATGATGGGTGAAGTGTCCACTCAAAACGTCGGATCTTTCAAAACTACCTACACAATGTTTATCCATAATCTCATACATAATTATTGTGGATCTCACAAATACTTATGAATTTTATTATGTTGATTGTATAAGTTGAGAATAATATTGTTGTCAATCAAATGTTATTTTTATGTTCTTGTTACATCAATGATATTGGAATGTATCCAATATGAAAACATAGTGTTTTGGAATAGAACAAAGATGAAAAAAGTTTAGTTTGTTAACATCCTTACTATTTCACTAACAATCAATATGTAAAACATATTTGGTTTTTTTGAACTGAATTGTTGAATCTCTTCTAAAACATCAAATATAACTATTCATATTGTTGAGAGCGAATTATAGTCTGTGTACATGACATACTTTAGATTTGAGTGATATGGAGCTTAAATGATAATGGAAGAAATCTTTACAAATTTAACAATCCTTTAAAAAGTGGAGTTAGTGTTATAATAATAACAAATACTTTGAAAAAATATATAAAACGAGGAAGAGAAAAAACAAAATTTTAATTATGTTAATAAATAAATAAATGGTAAATTAAGGATTACACTGTGTTGAAATTGAAAAAAAATGTGAAATATGTAAAAGTTTTTTTAAATCTAACATGTAAGTGAGAAAATGAGAATCAATAGTGTGAATATGACTTACATCCTTGTAAAAACACATCATAGGTACAAAATATTTCTAAGTGTCCCTCTTAGAAACACATATAATTAGTTGATAGACCAATTAGTTCAGTGTCCACTCGAAACGCCAGATGTTTCGAAACTACTTACACAATGTGTATCCATAATATCATACATAATTATTGTAGATCTCACAAATACTTGTGAATTTTATTATGTTGATTATATAAGTTGAGAATAATATTGTTGTCAATCAAATGTTATTTATATGTTCTTATTACTTCAATGATATTGGAATGTATCAAGTATCAAAACATAGTGTTTTGGAATAAAACAAAGTAAGATGAGAAAAGTTTAGTTTGTTAACATCCTTACTATTTCACTAACAGTTAAAATGTAAAACATACTTAGTTTTCTTGATTGAATTGTTGAATCTCTTATAGAACATCAAATATAACTATTCATATTGTAGAGAGAGAATTATAGTCTATGTACATGACATACTTTAATTTGAAGTGGTATGAAGCTTAATTGATAATTGAAGAAATTTTTGCAAATTTAACAATTTTTTAAAGAATGGAGTTAGTGTTATACTAATAATAAATACTTCGAAAAGATATATTAAATGAAGAAAAGAAAAAATAAATTTTTAATTATGCTAATAAATAAATGGTAATTAAGGATTACACGAAATTGAAAAAAATGTCAAATATGTAAAGGTTTTTTAATCTAACATCCAAGTGAAAAAATGAGAATCAAAAGTGTGAGTGTAACTTACATCCTTGTAAAAACACATCATAGTTACACAATATTTCTAAGTGTATTTCTTAAAAACACATATAATTAGTTGATAGATCAATCATACATTTACATAATTTATGTGCAAATTTGACAAGCTATAATTCCCATTTCGCATGCAATTGCATTTTATTTAAATTTTAACCAATACCTTTCAAGGATAAAACCAAAATCCCCACCAACAAAAAAAATTCCATAGGTATAATGAAAAGGGCATAAGACTTGATTGTTGAGGGTGTAATATCACCCTTACCGGGACATTTTAGTATGAACACACCCATTTTATAATTGGATTCATATTCTATAAAAACATCTAAATTGCAACCACGTCTCTATTGAATAAAGCAAAAAGAAGGAAATTGAATAAACCTGGGATTAAGTTGAAGTTGTTTGAAAAGTATCATGCAAAATAAATTCTTGTAAAATGCATGGCATATGGTTAAATTGTCAAGTCTCTAACCTAATTAAAAAAAAAAAAAAGGTTAAATTGATATTAACATCAAAAAAATGCTATCACGTAAACTAGATACCATTCTGTTTGGAATAATATTTTTTTTTTAAATAAAATAAATTAGAGTCTTTCACATTTAAAAATATATGGGGATAACCATACAAAGTTTTATACTATTAAGAAATTCAATGGAAATCAATAATGAACAATAGTTTGAAAAATATTAAAAATTGTTATTGATTGGTGTAATGACTTAATAATGCATATTAAATTAATATTATAAATATTGTTTTTGTTAACCATACGTAAAAACATCAATTTTGTTTTTCAAGGAAAACTTTATAACAAAATTCAAGGAATGTTTCTCCACATTCGTAGATGACATTCCTAATAAATTTTTTGATGTAGATGATCCAAGTGGATATCAGTGGCCATTCACCTATTTCAGTTGGCTCAAAACAATCTTCTAGCAATTTACTATTTTTTAGCAGTTTTTCGGTTCCCAAACTTCCAGGGTCATTTTGAGGGCCTAGATGAAGTTTTTTCGAGATCAATCATTTTCCCCCAAAACGAATCTCCTCGACGATACCTTTCCAACGAGCTGTCGTGCGCCCCAAATGGAGATCGTATGCCAAAGTCATGCCCCCGAGAAGTTGATACACCAAACTACCCAAAACATGGTCCACAAAATTGTTGGTTTTTCATCTTCCGGGGTTAGGGTTTTGGATTTTATTTATGTTAAAAAGGACTTTAGAGCCTCATTGTAATCATCTTCTTGTGAATGTGAGTAGCCGTTGCATCTCTTCTTAGAGATAAGATGCCACCATTCTAGCGAGTCTTTCACTATGTATTTCTACAATTTTGTACATTTCACTCATTAATAGAAATTGTGTATTATTGTATCTCTATGTTTATGGTTGCATCTCTGATATATTTTTGTTATATTATTGGATATCTGAGATATCTCTGTACATTTCTTTATTATATCTCCACTCTCATTTCGTGTTGAAAGTAATCTGGATCAATGGTATCAGAGTAGGATGCTCTTGATCGTTTTTTCAATGCATGTCCCTGACGAGGTCCGAGTATAGCAAGTTGGGTCTCGAGCTTGCATCTCTTGAGTACAATATCTCTCACATTCCCAAGAAACCCTCCATGGCGAAAGAAAATAAAAACGAAAGAGCAGGCAATTGCATTAATTTGTTGTTTGAACAAGCTCTCACACGACAGATGGATGAAATGATGGAGAAATTTTCCCACATCCTTCAAAGCCTGTTGATAACAACCGACACATCTTCATCAAACGACCACTTTGGAGACACCTCGCCTTTCTAGGTACAAGTTAATTTTGATATTCTTGTATTTGAAGGACAGATAGATGTAGATGCTCTGGAAAAATGGTTAAATATGCTAGAAGGTTATTTCTTTGTTCACAATTTTTTTGACAAGGAAAATATCACCTTCACACTCCTTAAGGCTCTCTCCCATGTCAAACATTGGTGGGAAAATTATTGGGAGCAAGGTTCCAAAGAGGAGTCTGGAATATATGGGGTTGAACCCACTTGGGATTCTTTTGTGGATGTGGTCAAGGAACAATATTACATGAGATGGACCACGTTGCGTAAAGAGAGGGGCCAAGTAGTGCCAGAGTTTACTAACACCTTCCATACCTTGCACACCTAGATGGGTATCAAAGATTCTGAGCAGAATTTCATTCTGAAATACCATGGGGATCTACACAAGTACATCCAAACTGAAATGGATTTCCTAGACATCTCATCATTGGGAGTTGCCTATTGATATGTTGTCAAAATCAAGGAGAAATTTAGGCATCAGAACAAACGGGAGTTCAGGTTTGCAAATCTACAACAACCAAAGTATGATAAAGACACCCCTAACAAATAGCCTCCTGAAAACCCGTCCAAGCCACAGGAAAAGAAGGGTAACATAAAGATGAAGGACACTGGAAAATGGTGTGATTTACACAAAATCCCCTAGCACAACACTGATGAATGTCGCTCAAAAAAATCATCGGTAGCCGAGATCAAAGACAAGGAGCCAAACCCTGATTCAGATTCTGATTCAGAAAATACTGGCAAAATACAGATCATCAACGCATACCCCACTACTACTATCGCGACAACAACAATTCAAGAATAAGAAACAACAGATCTTGAAGAGGGCAAGCGCCTTTTTCATTCACATGTGTGGGTGAAGGGGACCCCGTTGCATTTTAATGTTGATAGCAGAAGTCAAAAGAACTTCATCTAAGCAGAGGTCATCAAAGAATTGGGATTGTGAACAACAACACACCCACATCCATATAACATCTGGTGCCTTCGCCAGGGACGCGATCTCTGTGTCAACCAACAATGTTGATTTTCATACGACATCCATCCCTTCAAGGATGAGGTATTATTTGATGTTTTCCCGCTGGATGTCTGTGATGTTCTCTTGGGACAACCATATATGTGGAAGTGCCATGCTATCTATGAGTCTTGACCCTATAGTGTCATTGTTACTTTGGGGGGTCATATCTATAGGACACTAGAGGTAGTTCCAACTACCATCCCACCTAAACAGTGTTGCAAGGTAGTATCTCATACTACAAAATTCAGCTTCTTCACAATCTATTCAAAAGGTGAACATAAGGACACTACAACTACTACAACCTCGACCCAAGCACCTTCTATCCAAAAGAAGCAGGTTGAAAAGATTGCAACAAAGAAAAAAAAATTCTTCTGCACAACGTCATGTCATGTAGCCTGACTGGTTGAACAAAATCAACCCTACCAACAATAGGTTCGTGACAACCTTCAACAAGCTAAGCAACGCAACTTCTCCAGCAAGGCAAGCAATTCATCAAGATGTAGATTCAACAAACGCTTTTCCATGTCTCCCAAGAACTCAACACAATGGAGACCATTGCTTCCTAATGAGGGAGGATTGATCCAGGTGGATATCGGTGGCCACCCACCTATTCCAACTGGCTCAAAATAGTGTTCTAGAAACTTACTAATTTTAGCATTTTTTCGATTCCTAAACTTCTAGGGCCATTTTGAGGGCCTAAATGAATTTTTTTCGGGATCAGGTACCTCAATCACAGCCAAAGGCTCTGATTGATCCCCCAAAATGAATCTTCTCAACGATACCTTTCCAAGGAGCTATCATGCGCCCCAAACAGATATCGTATGCCAAAATTACGCCCCCAAGAAGTTGATACACTAAACTACCCAAAACGGGGTCCACAAAACTGTTGGATTTTCATATTCTGGGTTAGGGTTTTGGATTTTATTTATGTTAAAAAGGATTTTAAAGCCTCATTGTAATCATATTCTTGTGAATGTGAGTAGCCGTCACATCTCTTCTCAGAGATAAGCTGCCACCATTCTAGTAAGTCTTTCACTCTGTATTTCTACAGTTTTGTAAATTTCGTTCATTAATAGAAATTGTGTATTATTGTATCTCTATGTTTACGGTTGCATATTTGATATATTTTTGTTATATTATTGGATATATAGATATATCTGTACATTTCTTTATTATATCTCCGCTCTCATTTCATGCCAAAAAAAAATTGGATCAGTGGTATCAGAACAAGCTGCTATTGATCATTTTTTTAGTGCATGTCCCCAACAGGGTCCGAATATAGAAAGTTGAGTCTCGAGCTTGTCGAGGAAACTTTCTCTCACATTCTCAAGAAAACCTCCATGGCGGTAGAAAAGAAGACCGATAGAGTAGACAATTCTATTAATATGTTTCTTGAGCAAGCTCTCAAGCGACAAAGGGTCGAAATGATGGAGAATTTTAACCACATCCTTCAATGGATGTTGATAAAAACCGACGTATCTTCATCAAGAGACCACTTTGGAGGAACCTCTCCTTTCAAGGTACAAGTTAATTTTGATATTTCCATATTTGAAGGACAGATATATGCAAATGCCCTAGAAAAATGGTTAAATTTGCTAGAAGGTTATTTCTCTGTTCATAATTTTTTCGACATGGAAAAGATCACCTTTGCACTCTTTAAGACTATCCCCCATGTCAAACATTGGTGGGAAACTTATTGGGAGAAAATTTCCACAGAGGAGTCTGGAATATATGGGGTCGAGCCCAATTGGGATTTTTTTGTGGATGCGGTCAAGGAACAATATTACCCTATTGGTAACTATGACGACTAGTACATGAGATGGATCACGTTGCGTCAAGAGAGCGACCAAGCAGTGTCGGAGTTCACCAACACATTCCATACCTTGCACACCAAATTGGGTATAAAATATTATGAGCGACATTTGGTTTTGAAATACCATGGGGCTCTACACAGGTACATCCAAATCAAAATGAATTTCCTAAACATCTCATCACTAGAAGCTTCCTATCGATATGTTGTCAAAATCGAGTAGAAATTTAGGCACTAGAAAAAATGAGAGTTTGGGTCTACAAATACACAACAACCAAAGTATGATAAATATGTGTCTAAAAAACAACCTCCTGAAAACTCGTCCAAGCCACGGGAAAAGAAGGGTAACGAAAAGTTGAAGAAGGACACTAGAAAGTGGTGTGATTTTCACAAAATCCCCCGACACAACACTAATGAATGACACTCAAAATAATCATTGGTGGCTAAGATCAAAGACAAGGAGCCAAACCCTGATTCAGAATCTGATTCAAAAAATACTGGTAGAGGAGAGATCATTGACGCATACCCCACTGCTACTGTCATGACAACAACAATTCAACTAGAAAAGCCAACAGATCCTGAGGAGGGGGAGTCCCTTTTTCATTCACAGGTGTGGGTGAAGGGGACCCCTCTGCATTTTATTGTTGATCGTGGAAGCCAAAAGAACCTCATCTCAGCAGAGGTCATCAAACAGTTGGGATTGTCGACAACACCACACTCACAACCATACAAAATTGTTTGTCTTTGCTAGGGACGCGATCTCTGTGTCAACCAACAGTGTCGATTTTCATATGACATCCAGCCCTTCAAGGATGAGGTATTATGTGATGTTGCCCCATTGGATGTCTGTGATGTTATATTGGGATAACCATATACGTGGAAGCACCATGCTACCTATGAGTCTCGACCCCATAGTGCCATTGTTACTATGGGGGGTCATCTCTATAGGATACTAGAGGCAGTTCCAACTATTGTCCCACATAAACAGTGCCACAAGGTAGTATCTCATACTACAAAATTTAGCTTCTTCACAATCTGTTCAAAAGGTGAATAGAAGGACACTGCAACCACTACAGCCTCGACCCAAGCACCTTCTATCCAACAAAAGTAGGTCGACAAGATTGCAGTAAAGCGCAAAGATTCCTTCTGCACATAGTCATATCATGTACCACGATTGGTTGAATAGACTCCACCCCGCCAGCAACAGGTTCGTGACAACCTTCAACAAGCTAAGCAATGCAACTTCTCTAGCAAGGCAAGCAACTCATCAAGATGTAGATTCAACAAACATTTTTCCCTCTCCCTTGAGAACTCAACGCAATGGAGACCATTTATTTCTAAGGAGCGAGTATTGATCGAGGTGGATATTGGTGGGCACCCACCTATTCCAACTGATTCAAAACAGTCTTCTAGCAACTTACCATTTTTAGTAGTTTTTATGTTCCTAAACTTTCGGGGCCATTTTGAGGGCCTAAATAAATTTTTTTCGAGATTAAGCACCTCAAAGATATACAAAGGATATGATTGAGCCCCCAAAATGAATCTCCTTGACGATACCTTTCCAATTAGATATCGTGTGCCCAAAACAGAGATTGTATGCCAAAGTTACGCACCCGAGAAGTTGATATTCCACAAAATTATTGGCTTTTCATCTTCTGGGGTTAGGGTATTGGATCTTCTTTATGTTAAAAAGGCCTTTAAAGCCTCATTGTAATCATCCTCTTGCGAATGTGAGTATTCATCACATCTCTTCTCAGAGATAAGTTGCCACCATTCTAGCGAGTCTTTCACTCTGTATTTCTACATTTTTGTACATTTTGCTCATTAATAGAAATTGTGTATTACTATATCTCTGTGTTTATGGTTGCATCTATGATATATTTATGGTACATTATTGGATATATTATATATATTTGTACATTTATTTATTATATCTCCGCTCTCATTTTGTGCTGAAAATAATATAGATCAATAGACTATTGTACCTAACTAGGGGGTTCATATCAGGCACCTATTGACACAAAACTATCCAAATTCCCAACAACATTGACAACAATTGATTGAGATAACTCCTTGGGCTAGGAAAGCACATCAACTATTTATAAAAAACACAAATTACCTTGAGGAACTCTTTTTTATTTGGTAGGAGGGAATCATGTAGTTGCATAACTTAGAAAAAGTCTTTTATTTTGGAGAGAGATCACAAGGATAGTCTTACATATTTTCCAATTTTGGAAAAACTATTTTTTAACATACATTTCTTAGGATACCAACCTTGTAGGGACACTTTTATATTACACATTACCTCAAGCACTTCAAAAAATCATGTCAAAGTGCATCAATGAAAGTAAATGTTAGGCTAATTTTACACCTTCCAAAACTAAGAACTATATTGAGCCCTTATTCCTTGTCATACATTGTTTTTATTTTGTAAGCTCATTGTACTAAGGTTATATTAATCTATCAAAATATCATACAATCATTCGGCCTTTAATACTGGACTGCCACTAGGGAAACCAAACCAGTAGCAAAGGTACAATTTATCAATCCATACTATATATTTGATGTTTTTAAATAGAGTCTTGAGTTCTAGAAAAACAAAACACCCTATATCAACTTTACTACTGGCCCTTGGCCTAGATCTTCTGAGATAGTTAATTAAACACATTATGACAAGAAAAAAAGATCAGGGACCTAGTGGCATCACTAATCGATCTTGAGTATGTTTCGGGGCCGAATTTATGGTACTTCTCGTGTCTGAAGCATTTACCATTGTGTTAGACTCGGGTTGGAGGGATAAAAATTCTTGCATCATCAAGTGAAGACCATCCAAATGGATATGCATGGTATTTTGAGCCTCCTCCCTTGTCTGAAGCATTTGTCCTAAGAGGTTTTTTATGTGCCAGTAAAGATCTATTGTCTTCTAATATTTCGTATCATTTTCCCTAGTCGTTCCCACGTCCGAGATCCAACGGATTGTGGTTTATGCTACCTCTTGCTCTGTGTTCATAGTTCTCTCTCATTTGACTACTGCTTCTGCTTCTTCCACATATTGGAACCTAGGAGGAATGGAGGTGAATAAAGAGTGGGTTGAGTTAAAGTCTTCACATTGAATATGAGAAGATGGGAATTCATTTTTTGGCTGGCAGGATGAAGACCCTGGAGACGTATTTCATCCACAACAATAGCCATGAGGATACCCCTGTCATGGATCCATTGAATCCCAAACACCCCGACAGAGTCTAGGTCGAATACACATAGTTCGTGGGAGGGTCTTGGCCCCCCCTTAAATATAAAATTCCCTATAATTATCCACCTCCCTCCCCTGGTGGATTTGTTTGAGACTTCACCACCCTACAAACTTAACAATATTATTCTTACAAATTCCTTTGTCCATCAGACTTGGATTAATAGAGACCCTCCTTGGGATTACTTGCACCATATTGAATTTCATTAAACGATGGGGTTACAGATGGAGTGTTTACTTTCCTGCATCACATGCATCCGGTTTATGGTGCCATGTGATAGCAATTGGTTTAAGGCATGAGAGGCCTCGAAACAGGGGATCCTTTCCTCTCTCCCATTTAATACACATGTTGATGTGTCGATGTCGTTCCATCGGTTTAAACCCTAGTTGGATTCGACATTTAAATCTTTACACTCTTCAATATTTTTGAGTTGTCTCGTTTCTTCTCCCTCGCTAGCTTCCTGGGGAAAAAATCATCCCAACGATGCTCATACGATCAATCTCCATAAATCTATGCCCTTGGTTTACTTACCAGCTGGGGTTATTATTAATATCCTATGTGCCCCCCATCCTATCAGGCTTGGGGCCAAGGTCCCTGCCATTTCCCTTCCTTGACATCCCATATGGGTGGGTCCAATCATACCTTTATAAAGTGTGACATGTGGTTTCCATCTTGTTTGTGTCGGTTGGGTCCTAGACCTCCTCCCATCTGTCACTATTTAGCTTCAACCCTTCATTAGCTAGCCAATCTACTAGCTTGTTTATTGTCCACTTCACGTGGCTAGGCATGATGACGGGGATGCTTCTCACTAAGTTAGCCACCTGCTCCAACGAAGCTTCTAGGAGTTATTTGAAGACTATATTTGAGAGTGGAAATCCCCCACTACTACATATGAACATAAAAATTGACGCCATACTCTGAAAGTACCGATAAAATCGACCGTATTGTAGGATTTTACTTGCTTTTTTTGTATTTAAAAAAAACAATCCCCGACGTTCGTCGCATATCTGACGAAAGATACTTTATCATCAAAAATTTGATGGTTGAATAGGTCAATGATCATTGAATATCCAACAGTTGACTAGGTTAGTGATCTATCTACCGACTATTGACGAATTCAATATGTTTGTTCATTAAGCAACGTCTCTCCAATCAACAATCATCGAAAATCTGACGAAACAATGATATAGAATTAAAGAATTTTTAAATACTAAATACATTCTATGTTGTTTCTATACTAGCAACGGTTTGCAGAGGTTATAAGGGATATTTTTAGGTCAGAATACAAAAAATTAATTTAGTTTTGTTAATTGCATTACAAATAGTTAAAATACTAAGGTTTGTTTTTTAAGATAATCATCACTGAAAGTTTGGTAAGGAAAAATGTCACATAACATTCCTCTAGGAGGACATGGTTAAGACTTGAGATCTGCATTGGTCGAGGATTTGGGTGATCGAAAATGTTATTTCCCTTGTAAAAAATGCAGGGGATATAATAGAAGGATACTTTTAATCAAACAACTAAAAAACATTGTAGAGAGTATGGACACCTTGAAGGCATGCATGAATATTGTCCCTTGGTAAGTTATTCATTATATGTCTTTATATTGCAAATTATTTTTGTAAACGTTTGTATGTCAAATGTAAAAGAAAAATAATGTATTCTTTTTTTATGGATATATTCTATGTACACAACAAATTGAGAGTAAGTTAAGAAAAGAAGAAGTCGACATAAGATGTAGATTTTAATTAGGGTTTAGGGTATGGTTTAGTGGTTAAGGGGTTTAAGGTTTAGGCATATAGGGTGTAAGGGGTTAATATTTTAGTGGTTTAAGGGTTAATAAGGCCAGATTAGGGCTCAATGGTTAAGGGGTTAGGGTTTAAGGTAGGTTTAGGGGGATTAGGTCCTAGGGGATATAGAGGTTAACAAGGTTTTAAGGAGTAGGGGTTAGAGGTTTAGGGTTAGGGATTAAGGGGTTAGTCCGGGTTAGGGCTTAATAGTTTAGGCGATTATGTTATTTTTCAATACAAGATTTAATATTGGTTGTGTTGACAATAACTGACACTTTGTTTCAGAAGTATTTGCAGAGTTGCTAATTCCTCTTTTGATATTGGTACCGACGCTCTATTTGAGAAGTATTTCCAGAGTTTCCAATTCCTCTTTTGATATTGGTAATTGTTTCATTTTTAAAAGTTTTGAATATTAGTTCTATTTCCTAGTAACATTATCATTTAAAAACAAAATCACTAATGGAAAGTGGAGATGCCACACTAGCTGAATTTCGTATTTATTATGAAGAGGACAATAAACGAAATATGGAGATTCCTTATTCATGTTCTGGCACCTTGAAGGTACAAGGTTGAGGGGGATAGTTAAGGGTGGTTTATATTTTGTCAGGGTTGAGGGGGGGTAGATAAGAATATGAAAATATGATTCACCATATGCTATTGTTCAATATGGGAGTTAATATTAGCTATGTTGACAAGTTTCGATGCTATGTTTCAGAAGAATTTTCAGAGTTGCTAATTCCTCTTTTGATATTGATATCGACGCTCTGTTTGAGAAGTATTTGCAGATTTGTTAATTCCTCTTTTTCTATAGGTACCAACACTCTGTTTGTGAAGTATTTGCAGAGTTGATAATTCATCTTTTAATATTTCTAATTTTTCCTTCTTAAAAGTTTTGAAGATTAGTTCCAGTTCCTAGTAATGTCGTCATTTAAAAAAAATCACTAATGGAAAGTGGAGATGCCACACTGGTTGAATGTCGTATTTATGAGGAAGAGGATGGTAAAGGAAATATGGAGATTCCTTATTCCTACTATGGCACCTTGAAGGTACAGGGTTGAGGGGGATAGATAAGGGTGGTTTATATTTTGTCAGGGTTGAGGTGGGGTAGATAAGAATATGACAATATGATTCACCATATGCTACTGTTCAATACATGATTTAATATTGGTCGTGTTGAAAAGTATCGATGCTCTATTTGAGAATTATTTGAAGAGTTGATAATTCCTCTTTTGATATTGGTACTGACGCTCTGTTTGAGAAAAAATTGTAGAGTTGCTAACTCCTTTTTAAAAGTTTTGAAGATCAATTCTAGTTCCTAGTAACGTTGTCTTTTTTTTAAACAAAAATTGCTAATGGAAAGTGGAGATGCCACATTAGTTGAATTTCGTATTTTTCAGGAAGAGGACAGTAAAGAAAATATGGAGATTCCATGTTCTTTTTCTGGCACCTTGAAGGTATAGGGTTGAGGGGGATAGATAAGGGTGATTTATATTTTGTCAAGTTTGAGAGGGGGTAGATAAGAATATGACATAATGATGATAGCCAATAACTCATTAAACCCTAAGCCATTAGCCCTTGAACCCTTATAAATCCATAAACCATTAAGTACTCCTATCCTTAACCCATAATTACCCCTTAATCCCTAACTCCTTAACCCCTAACCCTTAAACCTTACATCACTAATGCGTTGACCCCTAATCCATTATCTCTCAACCCCTTATAAATTAAACCGTGGTCTCCAAGTTGGTTCAGGGGAATTTTCCATCTACTTAACACTTGTGGTATCCAAGTGAAATCAAGAAAGAATATGACACAATGATGAAGGAGACATAAGAATATGTTTTTTTTATTGGTTGTAACTATATATCTCACAAAGTGTCTCTCTTTCTACATTTCAAGAAAGGTAACATTTTTCCTATATTTTTTCAACATATCCATAAACATCTTGATAAATTGCACAAGTGTCATCATTGATTTGTTTTCTTTGTTTCTCCCTCTCATCGGCTAAGTTAGTTGCTCCATATAGAATACCAACTCCTAAGTACCCTTGACCTTGGGACGACCAAGAACCTGTTAACCCCTAATCCCTTAGCTCTTGACCCCTTTTAAACCCCTAAACCATTAAGTACACCTATCCCTGACCCCTAATTACCCCATATTGAACCCTAAACCCTTAACCCCTAACCCTTAGACCACTAAAATCCAAAAGGGGTTGGATCCAATGGTGAAAAGCGAGGAATTTTTCATCCTTGGGCAAGGTCCAATTCCCATGAGGGCCTAACCTAGAGCCATGGGGGAACCTTGAGGTAGTGGTTGAAAATGTGGTTGAACCCAGAGATACTATATTAAATGGTATCATGATCCGTGCACACATAAGTGGATCAAATCCCACCTCCTGTCCTTCAACCTTGAAATCCGCAAGGGGTGGGATCCAATGGTGAAAATCAATGATTTTTTCATCCTTGGGAAAGGTTCATTTCCTGTGAGGGCTTAACATGGAGCCATGGGGGAACCTTGAGGTAGTGTTCAAATCTGTGGTTGCACCCAGAGATACTATATTAAATGGTATCGTGACCCGTGCACACATAAGTGGATCGAATCCCACCCCCATGTCCTTCAAATTTTACAGGCCCACAGGGGTTTGGTCTAGTGGCCAATAGATGTGATGTTAAGGTGTATGTGCTGCTATGCAGGTCACGAGTTTAAACCTCAACATATCCGAAGGCCGTGCTTGTGGGCGGTGTGGTTCTTCCTAGGGGTTATAAGGCAACCGACATGATTCAACCCCGTTTCATGCGAGTACAATACCGTCGTCGTTACCGATTCCCCTAGTCAGAAAAAAAAAACCTTTGATCACTATTGCATTAACCCCTAATCCCTCAACTCTAAACCCCTTATAAATTAAACCGTAGTCTCCAAGTTGGGTTGGGAAAATTTTCCATCCACTTAAAATTCATGGTCACTAAGTGAAATGAAGGAAGAATATGACATAATGATGAAGGTGAAATGAGAATAGGTTGTTTTTGTTGGTTGTGACTATATATCTCACAAAGTGTCTCTCTTTATACATGCCAAGAAAGGTAACATTTTTCCTATATTTTTTCAACACATTTATAAATATCTTGATAAATTGCACAAGCTTCATCATTGATTTGTTGTCTTTGTTTCTCACTCTCACCTAAGTTGTCTTTTTCTTTTTCTTTGTTGTCCTATATTATATTTGTAAATGTTTGTATCATTTTAATATTTGTTATATACACTGATATTACATGATTTTTTGTAATTATAAAGGAACAGTGCCCTAGGGCACTGCCCATGGAGGAAGACGTGGTTGTACAAGCGCCTGCTCAGGAACATGGAGCAGATATTGAAGATTAATTTAATGATCCTATGGAAGAAGATGATAATGATAATAATAGAGTTGAAGAAGATGGGACAAATATATTGATCCAGGAGACATTTAATAATGTCAGAATCCATGATGATGATGACCAGATTGATGGTGTTTTTGATATACCTGTACTTGAGAAGGCAAGTCAACCTCTTTATGAAGGCTCCAAAACAAGTCTTCTCTCTACTATATTGTTGTTTGTGAACTTAAAGGTTATGAATGGTTTATCAAACACTCATGTCACGCAACTCCTAAGGTATATAATATATTTTTTCACATTTAGTACATGATGATAAATGTTTTCTTTTTCCCTCTAGTTTTATTGTTAGTTGATCATCTGTAAAATTTGGATGTAATATGTATGATTAATATTCTTTACATTAACCAGTATTGATTTTTTATGTTGTAGATTGTTAGGTGAATTTATGTTGCCATTGTCAACTGTTTTATGTCGCACATACCAAGATTTACATGCCATTATGAAATATATTAGAATGGTGTATCAATCTATTCATGCATGTCTTGATGATCATATTCTATATTATGGAGAACATGCGTCAAAATAAGAATGCCCAAAATGTCAAATTAGTAGATATCGAACCGATCAATTAACAAAAAAGGTGCCTTGCAAGGTTCTTCGTTATATTCCCATAATTACATGTTTGCAATGATTGTTCAGGTGCAAAAGCATAGCACAATTTATGGATTACCATGCAAAGAACATATGTAAAGATGGTGTTCTTCAAATTCCTAAGTATGGATATGCATTTAAGAATATAGAGGAAATATGGCCACATTTTAAATATGAACCTTGTAATATTAGGATTTCATTAGCAGTTGAAGGTGTCAATCCATTTGGAGAGCTCAGATCTACTTGGTGTGGCCTGTTTTTGTTATCAACAATAACATTCCTCCATGGATGTCAATAAAGAGGGAGCACATAATGTTGGCAATGATTGTTCCATGTATTTGTTTAGAATATTTTCTTTTAACACGGTAACATCTCACTTGTCTTGTTTGTTTCATAGTTATGTCTTGTATATTTTTTTTACTCATATATGTTCAATTATGTCTTATAATTATGTTTGATATTTTTATTTATTTACTCATATATGTAGTAATTATGTATTGTATCTTCAATCAATTAGGTAATTACCAATTCAAACATATGAATATATATATTGAGCCTCTTATCGACGAGTTACTAGAGTTATGGAAGGGAATCACTATGTATGATATCTCTAGACCAGTAGGTGTGCAAAGGGAATTTCAATTCCATGCAATGCTTGTATGGAAAAATCACGATGCCCAAGGGATAACACATTTTTATAGTATGTTATAATGTTACACCACACTTTAATAGTGTTTAATTTTATGAAGTTCATATCATGCATGTTTTTTATATAATCCCTTCATTATAAATACTTTGAATAATTGATATAAAATTTAATTTATCTCTTCCAGGTCTTCAAACAAAGGGCAAATTTCCCTGTCCAGCTTGTGGTCTTAAGATGAAATATCATCGTTCAAGAAATTTAGGAAAGGAGGTGTTTGATGAGTATATGAACTTCCTCTCTAAGAACTGTTATCCCCGATATCTAGGGATAACTAGGAGATCATGTCTCGAGGCCCATAGGTCCTAGACATGGAGTACCGAGAGCAGGATTGACCTGAGCATGGCCCTGGAGGGCCCATCTTTCTTCTTCTTCACCAGATTTTTCCTGTCAGTAGCAGAAGCTTCCATCACCACCGGCTTGGACTTGCATCGGAGAGGACTCTTTCTCCATGAGGTAATTGGTCCAAGGTATCATGGTATGTGTCATATTTGATCATTATAACCCTCTTATATATGCATTAGGTTCCTTTAATTTCTTATGACTGCTTGGATCTTACACTAATCCACTTGACCATTGTCAGGGTGATTGATGGGTGACTTAGCAAGTTGATATTCATGGGTTTTGGTTAGCCACCAAGGGGGATTTGCAGAGCCATCGTCCGCTCCCACCATTTTATCATTTTACATCTTATACCCCACACATCTA
>JZKD02S0991152.1:306569-336947 GCA_000966675.3 Picea glauca | reverse complement strand
TATTTCTCATATATTGTGCATGGTGTATTGTGGTGTATTGGTGTAACTCTTATACTATTGTTCATTTCTCATTGGATTTAATTGAATGGTTTAAGTATAAGTTGAAAAAGGTTTTTAAATTGTACTTGATACTGATTCACCCCCCTCTCAGTATCAACAATAGGAGGATCAATGAATCCATTTCCATCTAAATATCTAATATATACATGTAAAATGGCATGCACATTAGCATTATCATTTTTACAAAAATATAATTTCTAGAAAATTTTCGCATTCATGTAAGTTTGCAATCCTATCCTAAAAAAATGTAATAGTTTTCATTTCTAACAATATTCTCATAACATTGTTGTAATACCAACATGATTATATGTTGTCATGTCCCCTCCTTTATCCATAATAAGGACAATGCTTCTCAAGCTTGGTATTTGATAGTTATGGGTGTGTCAATTGTACTAATACTTGAGACAAATATGATTATCTAGAAGCAACTTTCAAGTTACATCTAACTATTTGCTTCAAAATATTCACGAGCTCCAAAAACTAATTATGTAAAACCAGTCACCAACTAAATCCTGAATACCTTATATCAACTTACAATTTCAAACATTGAAACATTCAAAGTGTGAATATTTTTTTATTTTCTACTTGAACCTCACAAAACCCTTGCCCTCTAATCATTGATCTATCCTAGATTTTATAATGACTAGCTCCACTTCAAAATGAATGCACACAAAATAGAAGAGAACCATTTCTTCCACTAGATAGAAAAATATTGCTACTTCCTTCAACTGTTTATATGGGCATAAAAGTGAGAGCTCCTCACTAATTTTTAACATTGCACACTACCCTCCCCAATCTAGTGCACACAACTTTTATCTTTAGTTTATTTTGACATGCTTCATGACATGATCTCCATATCACATGGTCTTGGTATAATACCACATCTCATTTAGTGCAAATTGTTTCCATGCCACCAAAATCATATCCATCATATTCTTCATTCATGTTGATTTCAACTCAGTTTTGATTCAGTTTGCATATTTCTACATTGCAAGCCTTTTTTCCATAGTGAGAAAATTCCTCATTTTTTTTAGGTTCAATTCCTTTGCTATTTCAACATCCTTTGTTCAAATTTTGTTGGGGATTATATTCCAACACACAAGGGGATTGGAGAGAACAATCTATTTTATCAATGTAAATATCAAGAGTAGATCTATGATGTCTTCTTAGATGCATGGTTATAGATGTTGGCTTGTCTCAAGTTAATCCTTTGGTAGAAATTGAGCGTTTAACAAAATTTGTACTCTAAGAAGTAGGATGAATAATCTAAGAAGCAAGAGGGTTATTTCAAAAATAATGTAGATTGATGGTGTAACCATTTATACATTGGAATCCCTTCTTATATTTTTATGCAAAAAATAGTGTGTGCATCTGAAGGGAGATTTTATCCTCAAAATAGAGGATTATATATAAAGATTGGATTTTATAGGGGTTGTGGAAGAAGGGGTATAATTATAGAGTGCTCATTTGATTCATAATGCTCAAAATCCTGAAATTTGGAACATGGGGCATAGTTTTAATTGAACTCATGATTTGTTAATTTATATACATGATGTCTTGAATGGATTATGAACATGTAAGCAAATTTCCAGTGCTAGAATATGTTTCCCTTTAATTCCTCTTCATTAACCCTGATCACGTTTTTACCCCTCATATTTTCACTAGGGCGATCCATTTTCTTTTCCTAGGTTTCCATAGCATCATAGTTGATCTTGTTGCACATTTTGAGATAATTCCCAAGCTTGGCATTCCATGATTAGTTGTGCCTTTACTCACTGCATGAGGATTGTGTGATGTATCATGATGATATGAAAATTGTGATGGTGTATCAATTGTATTTTCACTAGACTATGGTTATTGATTTATGTAAAGTGTTTTTTTCACTTAGGTGGTTATTCTAGACACTTTTGGTTGGTCATGGCACATCTTTGTAGATTCCATTTCAAGGCTAGTCCTGCCCTTATGGCTCATTCTAACCATCTTATTGAGATAATTTATGGTCAAGGTGGGTGTGTGGGGGTCTTGGGATGGGTAATTGGTAAACATGAATTAGATTTACCCTAGGTTTTTTTCATTTTACTCTTTGTAAAAGTTGTGTTATGTTATGTAAAGGTTCTATACCTAGAAGCACACTTCCCCTTTATCATAAGCATGGATCTATGTATGTATGTCACACTTTGGCCTAAGTGATTATTTCCCTAAAACTTTGGGTTATTTGTTTTGTATTTAGCACTTTAGATCATGTGAATCACCTTCATGTGGAGTTCCTTCCCCTTTATACATATTTTTATGCACTTGGATAATTGAGGGGCCCTCCCTAGAGCACTTATCCCTTTTTAGGGATATTTCACATACTTTATGGACAATTAGAGGATGAATAACCATCCCCATTGGATAAATCCCCCTCTTGGAACATATTTGGAGGCATACATCACCACTTTTCAGGATCCATCCCTTTATCCATGAGGCCATTATATTTTCCCTTGGACATGGAGCTTTTTATAAGGAGGATTTTGACCTCTCATTTCATGGATGTGACTATTGGAATTTTATAGGGAGGTTGTTACACCTTGGAGACTTCATATTGGATTGTTTTACCACTTTTGGAGGGGTCATATCACCTTTTTGAGCTACATGTTCCACCTTGGAGTCTTGTTTGCTTGGTTGTTTCACCTTTTTTGATGGGATGCCCACAATTGAGGGAATTTGTTGGACTTCATTCCTTGCTCATAGGCTAGATGTTGGAGATTTGACCTAGTTTTGTTCCTCTCTTGATGGAGATGTCCTACCTTCATGGAGATTTTGTTCCATATGTGGCATAACCACTTCATGTTTTATGTATTGTTGACCTTATCCACCTTAGTTAGTTAGTGGATAATGGTTTTTTATATTCTCCTAGGATAGATGTAGGGTTTTAACCAAGGATACTGTTATTTTATTAAGAAGGTTGTTGAGCCTAAAACTTGATATAAGAGGCCCCCCTCAATTATTTTTGTTGTTGATTGTATATTTGAAAGAGCATTTGTTGAGGATTGAAACATTCATAATTTTTGGGGTTTTCGTTTCATGCGTGACTAATATTTTGGTGCTTCAATATTGGATGTGGTGTGGATTTATTTACATGCAAATGCTAGCTAATGCACATGTGTTATTTTTTCTGAAAAAATGTCAAACTAAGTACTACACGATGGCTTCATATAGCTTCCTATAGAACATTTTGTGTTGACAATTTCTTGTAACAAATGGTCGTGACCTCTCTTGTAGCTTCCTATAGTAGCATTTTAAGCCTGCTTCCTATAGCTACATGTTTTAGGGAACAAATTTAATTTTCTTGGTTTTCTAAAGTACAAAAGTGAATGATAATGGGTTGTAATGGTGGATGATGTATGAAATGGGTAGTTAGATGATGCATAATGTAGGAATGGATGGAGTTGCATGAAAATGTGAGATTTTTGTTGCAAGCATGTTGTATGGAAGTTATACATGGTGGGGATAATGGTGGAAATGAATGGTGGAATGGGTTAGAGGAGTAATGAAGAACATGAAAAAAGTACCTTGATCAGTACTAGATATTTTTAGCACAATATTGATCCTTATGCATTGTATTTTTTTTTGTCTTTTCCATGCATAATGTTTTTACATAACCATAATTGTTTCCATAATGAACTAATATCACTATTGATACATGTACATTCTAAGGAATGTTGTGGAGTGAATATAAATAATATTTGGTGTTGTTGATGATGTCCTTGCATGTTGTTGCAACAATGAATAACCTGTTTGAAAAATGGAACTTGTTGTTGTTGTAATAGTTTATTATTTCCCTAAAAAATAAAAATAAAAAACATTATATAATATTGGATGTTCAAGATTATTACATCACAGAGTTGTTTATGTCACTTGTACTATTATGTTCTTGTGGTTTCCTCAAGATGTTTCATAACAACCCTTATGACACTCGCTAACTTTTTTTCTCATTTGATGGAGTGTTATAGGACATACAACCAAAAATATATTTTTTCAGATCTATCTTCGTCGAGTGAGGGAAGTTAAGGTAGAATATTGGAAATTGAGACATCTAGTAGGTGTCATAGATGGAGATCAACTAGTGTTGAGAAGATCAGAAGAAAATTACATAGATGCATGGAATATTTTCTTGCTAAAGGGGGGTCATGTTCTTATGATGATGAGAGAATAGATGACATTGAGGTACCCTTGAGGTACAAACATCTAGTGAAACAATGGGTACCCAAGGATATTCCTCAAATAAACACTAATTTGTGTGTTAAGGAAAGGATATACCACACCATTGCTCCATCATCATTACATGGTTTGGGGCCATTTTCCATCGATGGTATAACGGTCTGTTACGGTGGAATAATAGATTTTATGGAGTATGTGGGACCCTGTTACATCTACAAAGATTGGATATGACTAGTCCAGTATACAAAACGTATGTGAAGATATGGCATGGATGCAAATTATATATAGCTAAAATACAAAGATCAAAATAAGGAGGGTCTATGTATATCGACAGAAGGCCAAAAACAATGGGTAAAAACAGTACATGACCTGTGACCACAAATACACAACCCAATCGCGTATTTGAGGGGCGTGAAGGAAATAATGTATTTGTATGTGAAATAAAATAAATAGTTGCAGGGGAAGAGATGTTGATTGATTACAATTTGAAACGAGTAGATACAAACGTTGTTATTATGAGGGCAATACATATACTAATTTACCCAACCTATAAGCAACGACTCTTATATTTTATGATTATCATTTACTGTAATATACTGTCACGCATATTGTAAGTCAAGGAAACATTTTAGTACATCATGGTTCTTATATTGTGGCAGCGTGATCAAGGTCGAATGACACTAGCCCTTTCTTGTGTCTCAATTAGAATTAACAAAAAAATGTTCGATAACTTTCATATAAATTATGGTTTTGTTGGCCATATTTAACAAGGCATCATAAGGTTTTGTCTCACTGGGTTGTAGAGTTTGTGGTTCCAAGTACCATACATCACAAAATACAACCCATGAGTTCATTGTCTACTACTTATAAAACCATCATTTAAAGTATATGCTTGTGTCATATTTATTCCATGGACAACAAATATTCTCAGACTTTGATAAATAATGTAAGTGTGTTTTTTTCAAGAGTCTCCATAGTAGCTTTCCATACCCAAGAACCCACATCACCTCTATTATGAATTGAATAGTGTTTAGGAGATTTAAATAAACAATCCACAACAACATTTTTTATGAAATCTAATAGAGACTCATAACTAGTTGAAACACTCAGAGTGGAGTCTATAGCTACACCAGTCAATGTTTCAAAAACTATTGCTATTCCATGAACACCACTAACATGTGTTTCAATATCTTGCTCATCAAGATTTTCCAAGACAAGACTAGAAACATACATTGTCTTCAATATGATCCACTAAACTAGAACTAAAAAATCGTATGGAAATATATTTAACGATAATGTTGATCCTTGCTTTGCTACTGTTAAAAATCTGTAAATTTCTTGGGTTGAGGAAGAAAATCGTAGAGGTAACCTTCAAACCAACTTTAGGCTTGGAAATCATACTTTCCAAATGAGAGAGGGCTCTCTCACTATGTATTAATCTTAGTTACTATATTTGAAATGGAAATAAGGTTTTAATATGTGGTTGATGGAAGAGGTGAAAAAGAATCCATTGGGCATGGAATCAACTTTGAAGCAAATGGAACTATTAGTGACTGATGGGTAGAACTACCAAAGAAGCAGAGGCTAGATAGGTGATAATATTTCAGTTTAAAATATTTTTTTTGTAAAATGGAAGAAATGGAAAACAAATAACTACATTCATAGCACCAACTGGGATGAATTCTGATTAAGTTAAGAAGAGATAACAATACTTAAATTGCTTGAATCTAAATCATCAATATCAGATGAATTTCATACCATTAGCTTTCCAATTTAAGTATATAAGGTTGTATATTAAATGAGAAAAGAAAAAAGGAAATACATACATAAGAGAGAAACACACACTTCATATCACCACCACAAGAATCTCTGGTATGAATAGAATTGTACTTTTGCACTAATATTCCATTAAAATCCAGAAAGGTTACAAAATGCTCAAGAGAAATGTCCCCTATGCTTATGCCAACTCTTTGTATACTCAAAATGATATAATATAAAGGAAAAATCTATCCCTAAGATATATAATTCTAGATTCAACCAATCTCCTTCAATTTTGGATCTGATTACAAAATTATAGCAACACATTTAGAACTACCTACTAGGAAATAAGAATCATTTTTCTAGAAAATAGGGATCAAAGATAACATCATATCTCTCGAATCATAATAGATATTACAAAACATAGAGTGTTTTTTGTGAATGGGATCATTCTTGACAAAAACATCTTTCAATTTTCCAAAATTCATCTCCTTAGTCTCGAGATCCACGCCAAACGATAATGGCTAAAACAAGAAATCATTAAATATTTAAATCTGAAAAATAGGCTGTAAAGATCCATTTGAATATTCCAAAAAATGAAACCTATGAAGAAAATGAGAGAGGTTTTTGTGAATGGGCTTGTTCTTGACAAAATACTCTCTTCGTTTTCCAAAATTCCTCTCCAGTGTCTCGATATCCGCTCCCAAATATAATGACTAAAACAGGAAATAATTAAATGTTTAAATCTGAAAACTGGGTTGTAAAGATCCATTCAAATATTCCAAACCATGACACCTGTGAAGAAACTAAGAGAGTTTTTTGTGAATTACCTCATGCTTGACAAAAAAAATCTTTCAATTTTCAAATATTCCTTTCCATGTGGTCAGAAACTAAGTTTCAAGTTGACTGCAATAACAATCATTTCCAGAATTTGCACAACGAACTTGTGAAATGAGTTTCCTTTTGAAATTTTCTTCTATTTTTTGGCTTTGATTTATGGATGAAGGTCACTGATTGATAGTTTTATGCTTGATATTCTGATAAGCATCCCTTGGACCATTTCATTACCCTTTCAAACACCATTTTCTTCAACATCCTAATATATGTCAAATACTTGATTTAGATGGTGCCCTCCCTATGAGGCATCAAATAAATCACTGACTAGGTGCCTTCATCCATTGGACTGTTCCCAACTTGAAAACTAACTTGTGTCCTTCTCCAACTAAAATTCAACTTCAACCCAAACTGTACACTAGAATCTAAATTGAAAACTTACTGTTGAAAAGATGCTTAGAGTGTTGAGATTATTCATCACAATTACCTACTCTAAGCTGCTAAAAGAAAAATGGATCAAGTGATACAATAATTCCAATGCAACCAATCAAGCAATTGGATACTTGATTGAATCATTCATTCAACATTTCCAAGAAGACATAAAAACATAGAAAATGAAAACTCAAATCCCAGTTGAAACTTATACCCATAGTCCATGAATACAAAAAAAATCCATATTTCTTGTTGCCTTTAATAAAACTGTAAAAGAATCTGTAAGTATCATTTTCTTTGATGATTGCAACAAACTTGCAAAAGGGTCTTTAAAATAAGAAAAAGGATAAGAATATCCCTTATGATTAAATGTTGGTTTCTGTTCTATTTCATCCATCTTCAACTCATTTTCAAAATGCAAGGGAGCCATTTGTTCATATTTCTCATCATCTATAGCAAGATAGGACTTTGCATGTTCTTGTATATATTCAAATGAAATAGAAATTATATGTGTTTGATGATTGTCCAAAGGTCCTTCCTCACTTGATTCAAGAGAACAACAATCTTGATTTACAAAGAAATAAAAGAAAACAACAATTTCTTCATTGTCTTCCTCTATCTCAGATTGAAAAGTATCATATATTGTTTTATTGATTTCCTGAAATTTTAAATCATAGTTGTCATGTGTAAACAATGGCTCTTCATGTATGGCATTTTGATTTTTGGAAAAATCAATAAAAACAACTCCATGCACATTTTCTTCTTGCAACTGATCATGAATTGTTTCACTTCTTAGAGTTCCTAGGCATGCAAATTCATTTTTTTTTTTTTTTAAGTAAGAAAGGGGAGAATCCTTCTATTCAATCCATGAAAAAGTACAGAGTAATACATTGATTTGCGGATGGGAAAAGACCCCTCAGAAAGAGAACAGGGGATCATTTGAAACTAGCCTATGCTAAAAGAGAGCCTCATAGAACGCGAGGGCAAAGCAAGATGAAGCAGTACAATATAAGGAGAAGGATCGGATCATTGTGTTGGCCAGTGATGATCCTTTCTACCTTTTTTTTTACGAATATCAATCCAACCAGAGGAGCTGGTAGGCTCAACAGCCTTTACCACCAAAGCCATATGGTCTGAGGAAGTGCCATAATCTGGAACTGTTGAATTCAGTGGTGCTTCTTTGTCGCTGTTTGAATTGTCTGATTCATGAGGTCTCTTCTGATTCCCTGGGAGCGACGCTGTGATCATGATTGTGTCAATTGTTTCCCCCTTTTCATGAGGTGGGTGCAAGAATTTAATTGCGGGAGTTGGAATCATGACTTATGAATCTGCAAGATTTTGTGCTGAGGCTACAGGCCGATGTTTTGGGTCGACAATTGGCTGTTGAGCGAAAGTTGGGGCCTACGAAGGCATTGAGGAAGGCGAAGGAGCTGGAGCATATTTTTGAAGTTGCTTGTTGTCGGAGGAAGGGTTTGGGTGGATTTTGTGAGATTTTGGTCCTTTCCAACCATTGGCTCTTTTCTGTGCTCCAGAAGTTGAGGGAGGGGTGGGGGAAAGAGGACAAGTTGCCTGGAGGTGCCATGTTTGCTGATAGGAGCGACATCTGAAGGTGGTGTTCTCATAATCGACCATCTGTATGAAAGGATCTCCATCACCCCAATCTATAAGAATCTTATCTGGAAGCCCTTGACTGAGGTCAATTTCAACGCAGATGCGGGTGAAAGTGATGAATCCTTTCGTTATTCTGTCTGTGTCTATCTTGATAAATCTACCCAATGCATTGCCCAGGGTGGGTAAAAAAGATGAAGAATAGAAATGCAGGGGTAGATTAGGTAGTTTTACCCAGACCGGTGTAGTCATGGCTGTCATGGTCAGTGGATTGAACTCCGGGAACCATCGCTGCATGGAGAGACCAGATCTGCCCCAGAACCAAGGACCTTGCTCTAGCACGTGTTGACACTCGACTTATGTGGAGAAGTTGATGATAAAGAACCCCTTGGAATAGAGGAACAACTCATGACCCTCCGACCAGGTCTTGTTAACCCATTCGTTTAGCACAGGGGCTGAGGTCCAAAGTCCGTTGAAGCGAAAAATGAGGGCTTTGGCCTAGTAGAGAAAGGCATAGCCATAGACTTGGGGGTATTCGACTTCTGTTGTTGGAGGTTTTGCGCACTGTTCCACAATGAAGGCACCTCCAAAGGGCTCCTTTAGTTTTGAAGCTTCATCCTTGAGCCCCGAAGGAGCAGAAGTCCGTGATTTCACAGCCTGCTTGTAAGAGCTTGGATGAGTCACTGAAGGTGCTCCTCCATGCAACCGAGAAGTGAGAGAAATGGTTGCGTTTTTTAGATTTTCGTAATCCTGTAGCAAAGAGCCATCTCCAAGTTTCCGACCTTCGAAGATTAGTCATTGGAATCCAGGCGGAGTCCCTGTGGCTTGGTGGATTTGGGTTTTGAGCTCAAAAACAGAGTCTGCATCTTGAACCTGCAAGCAGAGAGAAGATCCAACAATGGTATTTATAAAAAGGGGGAAGCTTGCCATGATCTCGAAGCTAGTCTTGCCGCGATGTATAGAATGAAACCTCGCTCTTGCATTACTCTTAACTAGATTTCTGCACCAGATTAAAGGTGAAGAGTCCCCCAAGAGCCAAAGATCCCTGAGGTCTCTACTATTTGAATGGCTTCCAATATTTAGGTTAAGGCGTCAGCGGCGGTGGCTAGGGTTTAGTACTTGTTGGTTCACCTTGGCCCTGCAAAGGACCGTCGCATCCTTCTCCCTGTTAGGGTTCTGTTCCATTTGCATAACCCTCACGTCGTCGCTCAACGATCTCTTGGGATCTGGGGCAACTAGAAACTTGCTCAACCAACCTTGTAACTTGATGGTGACATCGTCGTCGGGGATCTGGAGCATCTGGTCCATTCCCTTGGGGCTGAGGGAGGTGCGGAGGATTCGCGCAATGGCCCTGGCGACCGAAAAGATGGGCTTCTGAGCATCTGGGCCTCTTATTTGGGTTTTCTACTCCTGCTCCCTTATTTTGATAAATGGCCTCCCGAACTCATCAAATGCCAACGCCATTCCCTCGTGAGCGTGGCTGTAGTTGATGTAGGCATAACCGAGGGAGTTCCTGCTAATCTGATCTCTGCAGATGCGAACTGAAAGAACAGGGGCAATTTGACTGAAGATGTCGTAGAGATGCCCTTCGGTGATGGTGGGATCCAAATTTCCCACATACAGAGAAGTGTTTGGTACAACCGCCGCCGCCTATTGTTGTTGTTGCTAAGCGGGATTTGGCATCTGTGCCATGGCTTCCCCTAGGGTTCATGAGGTCGTTGCTCCAACTATAGTCGCCATGCAAATTCAAAACTTTGGTTTTCACAGAAATCAGAGAAAACAACTACTTCTTCATTGTCTTCCTGAAAATCTATGTTATCAATTGGTTTTGAGTCTAAATTTTCTGTACATACAAATTCAAAGAATGAAAGGACTAAAGATCCATTTGACTGACTATCTTGATCTCTCTCTTGGTCACACAAAATCTGCCAAGACTTCTGCAAACTTTCATCAAATTCAGGAATATGAATATTCATGTCATCATTAAAAATTTTCTCAGTTTCATTTTATCTAAGAGACAATCTATCATTTCTTGTTGGTGATGAAAATGGTTTTCGTACAAAGATTTCAGGATTTCTTCATCCATTAACTCTTCATCGCCATAAAATTTTTCCAAATTTTGAATGAAATTTTCAAAATGATCACAACAATTTTGAACCAACAACAAAGATGAATATGATTCTTTATAATGCTCATAAAATGATGTATGCAAATATTGTAATGAATAAAGACTTGCAAATGGTAAATTTCCATACCATTGTTTTGTCTTTCCCTCCAAGGTGGCCATGAACATCTTCATCAAACAATCTTTGTGAAATTGAACCCTTAGCTTATGCACATGCATGTGAAATTTAACCAAGTGCAAAGAAGCATCGTCTCCTTTGTTATCTCTAAATTTTGGCAAATATGTCTTCCAATCTATATAAGGCATTCAATTTGGAAAATCGGGAATTTGAGCATGATTCATAGGAGCATACCTTACAAATCTGTGATCCATATTGAAGCAGTGGAATCACTGAGAAAGTATTTAGGCTACTAAGTCCTTGGACAATGGAGTCGCCATGAAAATTATGAACTCTAGATTCTTGAAAATGGAGTCCCTAGGTGAATGATGTACAACCTTTCCGTGTCTGACTATTTTTCACCATCAATACTCAGATCTGAACTTTTTTGTTTATCCCAGGGAAAATTTCACCTTCGTTCCCCGACAACGGCGCCAAAATGTTAGCACTCTATAAATTGCTTGGGTTGGAGAAAAAAATCACAGAGGTAACCTTCAAACCAACTTCAGGGTTGGAATATGGCCTTTCCAAACCATAAAGGGCTCTCTCACTATGTATTAATCTCAGTGGAAAAATCTGAAATGGAATCCATTGGGCATGGAGTCAACTTTGAAGAAAATGAAACTATTAGTAACTAGTGGGTAGAACTATCAAAGAAGCAGAGGCTAGGTAGGTGATAATATTTCAGTTTAAAATGTTGTTGTTTTAAAATGGAAGAAATGGAAAACAAATAACAACATTCGGAGCACCATCTGGGATGAATTCTAATTGAGTTAAGAAGAGATAACAATACTTAAATTGCTTGAATCTAAAGCATCAATATCAGATGAATTTTAGACCATTAGCATTCCAATTTAAGTATATAAGGTTGCATATGAAATGAGAAAAGAAAAAAGGAAATACATACAAGAGAGAAACAAACACATCAGATCACCACCACAAGAATATCTGGTATGAATAGCATTGTACTTCTGCACTAATATTCCATTAAAATCCAAAAAGGTTACAAAATGCTCAAGCGAAATGTCCTCTATGCTTCTGCCAACTCTTTGTACACTCAAAATGATCCAATATAAAGGAAAAATACATCTCTAATATATATAAGTCTAGCTTCAACCACTCTCCTTCAATTTTGGATTTGATTACAAAATTATAGCAACATGTTTAGAACTGCCTACTAGGAAATAAGAATCAATTTTCTAGAAAATAGAGGTCAAATATAACATCATATATCTTGAATCATGATAGCTATTACAAAAATAAGAGAATTTTCTGTGAATGGGATCATTCTTGACAAATCCCTCTTTTAGTTTTCCAAAATTCCTCTCCAGATTCTCGAGATCCACGCCAAAAGATAATGGCTAAAACAGGAAATCATTAAATGTTTAAATCTGAAAAATAGGTTGTAAAGATCCATTCGAATATTCAAAAAAATGAAACCTATGAAGAAAATGAGAGAGTTTTTTTTGAATGGGATTGTTCTTGAAAAAGTCCTTTTTCTATTTTCCAAAACTCCTCTCCAGTGTCTCGATATCAGCTGCCAAATATAATGACTAAAATAGGAAATTATTAAATGTTTAAATATGAAAAGTGGGTTGTAAAGATCCATTCGAATCTTCTAAACCATGACACCTGTGAATAAAATAAGAGAGTTTTTTGTGAATGGGATCGTTCTTGACAAAATACACTTTCAATTTTCAAATATTCCTTTCCATGTGGTCAGAAACTGATTTTGAAGTTGACTGCAAAAACAGTCATTTCCAGAACTTGCACAACGAACTTGCGGAACGAGTTTCCTTTTGAAATTTTCTTCTATTGTTTGGCTTTGATTGATGAGTGAAGGTCACTGATTGATATTTTGACACTTTATATGATGATAAGATTCCCTAGGACAACTTCATTACCCTTTCAAACACCATTTTCTTCAACATCCTAATATATGTCAAATACTCGATTCAGATTTTGACCCTTGAGAAAATTATAGGACACTAACATTGGATCCAATGGGGATGTTTTCCTCCCTATGAGGAAAAAAATAAATTTTTGACCATGTTTCTTCATCCATTGGACTGTTCCCAACCTGCAAACTGACTTGTGTCCTTCTCCAATTGAAATCAAACTGCAACCCAAATTGTACACTGGAATCTGAATTGAAAACTTACTACTGAAAAGATGTTCCAAGTGTTGAGCTTATTCATCACACTTACCTACTCTAAGATGCTAAAAGAACAATGGATCAAGTGATACAATAATTCCAATGCAACCAATCAAGCAACTAGATACTTGATTGAAGCATGCATTCAATGTTTCCAAGAAGACATAAAAACATAGAAAATGAAAACTCAAACCCCAATTGAAACTTATACCCATAGTCCATGAATACAAAAAAATCCATCTTTCCTTATGAAATTAATAGAACTATAAAATAATCTATAAGTATCATTTTCCTTGATGATTGCAACAGACTTGCAAAAGGGTCTTGAAAATCAACAAAAGGAAAAGAATATCCCTTATGATTAAATGTTGGTTTCTATTCTATTTCATCCACTTCAACTCATTTTCAAAATGCAAGGGAGACATTTGTTCATATTTCTCATCATCTATAGCAAGATAGGACTTTGTATGATCTTGTATATATTCAAATGAAAGAGAAATTGTATGTGTTTGATGAATTTCCAGAGGTCCTTCCTCACTTGATTCAAGAGAAAAACAATCTTGATTTACAAAGGAATCAAAGAAAACAACAATTTCTTCATTGTCTTCCTCTATCTCAGATTGAAAAGTATCATATATTGTTTTGTTGATTTCCTGAAATTTTAAATCATAGTTGTCATGTGTAAACAATGGCTCTTCATGTATGGCATTTTGATTTTTGTAAGAATCAAGAAAAACAACTCCATGCACATTTTCTTCTTGCAACTTATCATGAATTTTTTCACTTCTTAGAGTTCCTAGGCATGCAAATTCAAAACTCTGGTTTTCACAGAAATCTGAGAAAGAAACTACTTCTTCATTGTCTTCCTAAAAATCTATGTCATCAATTGGTTTTGAGTCTAAATTTTTTGTACATACAACTTCAGAGAATGAAATTAATAAATATCCATTTGACTAGCTGTCTTGATCTCTCTCTTGGTCACAAAAAAGTTGGCAAGACTGTTGTAGACTTTCATCAAATTCAGGAATAGGAATATGCATGTCATCATTAAAATTATGCTTGGTTTCATTTTTATCTAAGAGAGAAGATACCATTTCTTGTTAGTGATGAAAAGGGTTTTCGTACAAAGATTCCAAGATTTCTTCATCCATGAACTCTTCATCGCCATAAAAATTTTCCAAATTTTGAATGAAATTTCAAAATGATCACAACAATTTTGAACCAACAACAAAGATGAATATGATTCTTTATAATGCTCATAAAATGTTGTATGAAAATCTTGTAATGAATAAAGACTTGCAAATGGTAAATTTGCATACCATTGCTTTGTCTTTCCCTCCAAGGTGGCCATGAACATCTTCATCAAACAATATTCATGAAATTGAACCCTTAGCTTACGCACATGCATGTGAAATTTAACCAAGTGCAAAGCAACACTGTCTCCTTTGTTATCTCTAAATTTTGGCAAATATGTTTGCCAATCTATACGAGGCATTAAATTTGGAAAATTGGGAATGTGATCACGATTCATAGGAGCATACCTTGCAAATCTATGACCCATATTGAAAAAATGGAGTCAGTAAGAAAGTCTTTAGGCTACCGAGTCTTTGGACAGTGGAGTCACCATTAAAATTATGAACTCTAGATTCTTGAAAATGGATTCGCTAGGTAAATGATGTATAACCTTTCTGTGTTTGACTAATTTTCACCATCAATACTCAGATCTGAACTTTGTAGTTTATCGCAGGGAAAATTTCACCTTCATTAATGACACCAAAATGTTAGCACTCTGTAAATTCCTTGGGATGAGGAAGCAAATCACAAAGGTAACCTTCAAACCAACTTTAGGGTTGGAATATGACCTTTCCAAACCAGAGAGGGCTCTCTCACTGTTTATTAATCTTAGTGGCCAAATATGAAATTGAATACATTGGGCATGGAGTCAAATTTGAAGCAAATGGAACTATCAGTGACTGGTGGGTAGAATTATCAAAGAAGTAGAGGCTAGATAGGTGATAATATTTTGGTTTAAAATATTGTTGTTGTAAAATGGAAGAAAGGGAAAACAAATAACTACATTCATAGCACCATCTAGGATGAATTCTAATTGAGTTAAGAAGATATAGCAATACTTAAATTGCTTGAATCTAAAGCATCAATATCAGATGAATTTCAGACCATTAGCTTTCCAATGTAAGTATATAAGGTCGCAAATGAAATGAGAAAAGAAAACAAGAAATACATACATAAGAGAGAAACGCACACTTTAGACCACCACCACAATAATATCTGGTATGCATAGCATTGTACTTCTACACTAATATTCCATTCAAATCCAGAAAGGTTACAAAATGCTCAAGAGAAATGTCCTCATAGTTGCACATACACAAGTATTGTAGGTATCATTTTTTGCAGAAAATGGGATTTCATGATGACAGACTCAGATTGGATGATCAATAAAAGTTTTCAAGTGGTGTAGAAGTTGCTTCAACACATAAATACATGAAGGTTATATCATTTATTGAAACTAAGCCTTAGTTTGCAACCTTAAAGTATTTGGGGTTTTAGAGCCTTGATGAAGAATTTGATTCTTTGAAGGAAGATAAATGGTTTAGGGGCTTAGAGTCATGTTTCAAAAAGTAAATATGATATTAAATGGCCTTGATATAGCTTTTAGTGTTCAACCATATGAAGAAAACTCAAAAAGAACCCTCGTTGTGCAACCTCACTACACAAAGTTTGCAATGAACATTGTTTTTGCAATCAACTTCAAGATCATGTTTCGAATAACTGGAGACATTTTTTGAAAAAAAAAAGAGGATTTTGTCAAGAATAGACCCAATAACAAAATCCTCTCTCAATGTTTGCACAACTATCATATTTTGGGAGATTCGAAGTTATATTTTTAGTCTTTTTTTTTTCAGATTTAAATATTTAATGATTTGCTGTTTTAGTTATTATCTTTGCCCGCGGATCCCGAGAATATGGAGAAGAATTTTTGAAAACTGGAAGAGGGTTTTCTCAAACACGGTTTCATCTCCAAAAAACTCTCCCATTTTTGTAACATCTATTGTGATTCGAGAGATATGATGTTATCTTTGACCCCTATTTTCCAACAAATTGATTCATATTTCTTAGCAGACAATTTTGAGTTTGTTCCTGTTTTGATGTAACTAGATCCAAAAATGAAGGAAAATGGTTAAATTTGACCTCCTCAGCTTGGGGAATAATTCTTTGTATATGTTTTTTTAATTTTTATTAACAAATGGGGTTTTCGACCTTCAACTGGAGAAGAAAGCTATTGGATTGTGTATCAATTTTCTTGAATATTTTATGAGTTAATACAGAAGTACAGTAGAGATTCATCACAATGATGTTCTAGGTATGTATTTTCTTTTGTAAATGTTCATTTCCATTAATGTTTATTCTCTTCCAGTATTTGACTGAGAGTATATGTTGGAATTCATATTTATATGATGCTCCATTCATGCAGTAAATACTTGTTTATGTGTTAAGGATTTCATGCACATAATTCATCTGTATTTGGTGCTTTTTCCATGGTGATATATCTCCTTTCTGTTTTTTCTTCTAAAGTTACATTAAGAACTCACCCTTTGTTAAGTGATCTTAGTTTAATGGGATGTCCTTTTATCTTTTTTGCTGCCATCTCAATATTGTTTATTTGCTGAAAAACATCACCTACTTTGCATTTGTTTTCAGAGAGTACATCACCAACTATTGACTCAATATCTTTAAGCTCATACCTTGACTCCATTTCCCAATTTTTTATTCTTTGAGCTTGTCTTACCAACTCCTTTAAGCTTCAAAAAATATATAATATTGCATAATCTGACCTATGTGTGCTCATTGCTAAATATTTTTGAGTATTTTCAGTCTTTACATATTTGAGAGAGCCCTCTCTAGTTGTATAGGTTAGAATACAACCTAAAGTTCCACTTCATATAAGGACTACCTATCATATTAAAGATAGATACTATTGTAAGGATTCCACCCAAGGATGATTTGAAGGATGAAAATTTGTTTTAAAATGTAGAAACCTTGGCAAATATTACTAATCTTTCATATGCCAACTATAAATGTTTGGCGATATTTTTGTAAAAATATTCAAATTTATAAGGATTTTATATAGTTTTTATAAAATTTTGGCAATTTTTAAGGCAAAATAATTTTATCCTATAGAATTTGGGCAAATCATTTTTAAAATAGCGAATCTCGTTTTTGGAAAAAACATGGAAAATTAGCCCATGAGCGAAATTTAGCCCCTAAAATCATCCATGAAATTTCCACCTTGAGTGACATCCAACATGTTCTTCAAATTGAGAACATATAATATCATTATTGTAGCATTTACAACATATATTAGATCCTAGTTTATATCCATATCATTATTGTAGCATCTCCAACATATACCAGATCCTACTTTATATCCATCTAGTAATCATTTTCCTTTTACATAATAAGCAAGCTTAGTTCCATCAGGCAAGTTGTGTGTCTTAAAAATTATTCTATGCAAATTCATATCTCTTTTTTGCATCCTAACATGCCCACTAGGCTTTCCTTATGATTTTTTCTCCAACATTTTAAAATGTATACACTTACTTTCTTCCAAAACATCATGCAATGAACTCCCATTGTCAAGGATTTTAAAATTTCTAGCATACATTTCCATTCTACTAGCATAAAATTTCTTCCTTTTAATGTTTTTGATATAAATTTGGGTTGTTGATGACAACCCCAGAGAAACAATTCATGTTGTAAAGGATGGGTTTGTTATAGCTATAACAATTTGTGTTCCCATTGGATCTCCAAATTGCAATGGTCTCCTCAAATTGGTATTCTCACATTTTGATGCAAGTCTACCTGCAATGAATCGACTTCCAATACCTCTTCTCTATTAAATATGTGTGCATTCATTTGATTTGATTTAGCAAATTATGAACCATAAATTGATCTAATTGTATGTGTTCATATAGCAATAAGTTCCACCTCCACCAATACTAAAACAACCCACATTGATACTCTTATGTCCTTACACCAATACTGGAGTCTTTGAACATACTTTGCATATATTTTGATAATAACATATTAATGAGGAATGGATATACTTATAACTTATCATGCATGTATCTACTTGCATTGATGGCTAGTATAAATTGTGGAGGGATGATTTATATGAATTTTAAATCTCTTTATGCCTTTTCACTCTTAAAACTACCCAAGACAAATCACAATCAAAGATTAATTGCAGAGTTCTTAACATGGATTTAGAAAGGCACTAAAAAGCCTCCACAATGTATGTGAGTGGTTTTGATATTTGTTTTTGGTGATTGGGTGAATTTATAATAAGCCTTAAAAAAAAGTCACGATGAAGTCTTTAATTAACATAATATTTAGTGGCATAGACTCTTTTACTGATAGAGTTTTGTCTTAAGATTATGGGAAAGAAAGAGATTAAATTTGAATAAGAATATGGGATGTGAGTTTAGAGTGTATGTTGAGGTTTAGATCTATTTTGTAATTTCAAGTTGCATCTATGTGTATGTTGAGGTTTGATATCCAAGTCAATGAAATAATAATGGATAACAAGATGTATGGGTAGTTATGAGATGGGAGGAAATTACCACATCACATGATTACACCAATATTTCTAGGCACCATGTTATTATTCCTTTTCTTTGAATCCATTTGTCCAACAAAACCATTTTTATATTTTTGTCCCATGCCTATTCATGAACTAACTTTATTTCACATACATTTTAATTTCTTCTATTTTTTCTAATTCTTATATTCACATTGTATTGTTGGAAACACCATTGTCCCAGGGTGCCAGGGGGAAGGAAACAACCTTAGAGTAGTCCACATATGCTACAGAGGAAGATATTACTGATGAATAAATGTATTCCTCCACCAACCCAGTCCAAACAATAAGGAATCTTGTAAGAAAATAAAACATCGAACTAGCTTCTTTGATTCAGATTCTGTCGAGGACACAAGAGATAAAGGAAAGAATTAAATCCTCGATGGGAAAAAAAGCATCGTTGTGGAGTAAGAAATATATTTAATTATCCCATTTATTTATTTTGGATTTTAATTTTTATACTCTTACAAGTCCTTTATGAAAAAATATTTATTTTTACAGGATTTTTTGTAGGATTTTGATCCCTAGGATGTGCCTACAGAGGTCGGTCTTGGTACTAGTGTTATTGCTACACCAACACAACATCATACAGGCACACCCCCCCAGGGTTGATGTCAATGTCGTTACTACACCAGTCACTTAGATGGGTACACCCCCCAAGGTCGATATCAGTACTACATCGGACCCTGACAAACACATGCCAGAATGTGCACGGGATGATGTGGATGCATAACATGGATTTGCAAATTTTGAAGCATGATTTCCTGGATCTTCCTGTGTCACTAGCATGAGAACACTATCGATTACTTTTTTGGTAAATTATGAGCTCATCCCTATGAAAATCCAAAAAATTCTAGGTATTTAAGATGTGATTTAATTATTATGTACAATCTAATTGAACTTTGTGTATAATGTGTGATTATTTAAAAATAATGATAATATCGTTTTGTAGGAAACAATACATTTTATAAATGCATGAATGACCTGACCTTGGATATATTTGGACCCACCATATGCACAAGGTGGAATTACCAAATGATCTAGATTTATTTTGAGAACAAAATGAAGGAAGAGATATAATAATGAAATATACATAGATATGTGATATGCACAGAAATATTTCAATAAACATAGAGATATAGTAATGCACAATTTTTATTGATGAGAGAATGTACAAAAACTGTAAAATTACAGAGTGAATGACTCGCTAGAATGGTGGAAACTTATCTTTGAAAAGAGATGTGATGGCTACACTCATTCACAAGAAGATGATGATATTTACAATCAGGCTCTATATGCCTTTTAATTAACATAAATAAAATCCCAAACCCTAACCCTGGAAGATGAAACGCCAAAAGTCACGTGGGCCCCGATGGGGTAAGTTGGCACATCAACTTCCCAAGGGCGTAACTTTTTCATACGATCTTTGTTTGGGGCGCACAATAGCTCGCTTGAAAGGTCTATCTGAGGAATACACTTTTTTTCATCACACTTTGGATAAAGCCTATAGTATGACTATGATGGGACCAAAAAATATTGTTTAGGGCCTCAAAAAGACCCCAGAAGTTTAGGACTCGAAAAGATGTAGAAAAAATGTCAAGGTGGAAACCACTGTTTTGAGCCAGTGGAATAGGTGAGTGGCCACCGATTTCCTCCTAGATAACCAAAGTTCCAAGTTAAAATATGAACTCATTAACAAGTTGGTTGGCCTATTCGGTGAGGGATCCTTCAACAAATCTGAAGTCTCCTCAAAAGGAGGTGCATATTTAAAATATATGTGGGACCAATATAGGGTTAATATAAAAAAGATCCCTAAGTATAATCGTCCTCCAATGATTCCTGAGAGGGAGTGGAATTCCCTATAGGAAGATGCAAAGGAGAAGATGCTCTGAAAATAAGGAAAGACGCCACCTGGCTCAGGAAGGTATGCGACACTTATAATAATGTAATTATGATGCTTTATCGTCATTGCAACATCTAATTAAGTATTTGAAACTTTTCAATACAGGATCCCAGACACATCCAAACCCACCAAGGTCAGAATATAAAAACATGGGTATCATAAACTTGGCCCAGGTGGTTACTCGAAATGGGTTGTACAAATTGTAAGTATAAAAAAATCAATTGCATCCAAATAATATATTGTTAACAATTTTAATTTAATTGCACAAAAGAAAAAAAAAATCATGTTCTTATTCAAATTTGAAAGGATTAGAGTTCAAACAATCTCCAACATAGGAATACCTCAAGAATGATTTCAATCACAGATTTCAAGTCATGGTTGAACGCGGAAAAAGCTTGGGGGAAACACAACCTTCCGACACTCAAACCGACACACAGGTAAAAAAAATCAACGAAGATTATTTATAATTTATTACTTGTACAATCTATTGATTATTATTTTTGGCAACCAACGAAGAAACAAGTGTCCCCACTAGAGGAACATAACATTGTAGTGGTAGAGTGCCACCCAATTAAGGTTGTGTACAACTCAGTACTGGAGGTATTTCATGTGCTATAAAAAATGTAGTATGGATTACAATTAAAATTATTTAATTACAAATGGTATATTAATTATAACCTTTCTTGTTTCAACTCTAGAGCATCTAGAGGATGAAGCTAGACGAGAAGAGGAACATATCCATGTTTCATATGAAACTATTATGCTTGCCTCTGCTACTCAAGTACGTAAAAAACACTCTAATGCTCTTTTTATTAATGAAATATGTGTAACAATAATAACAAAAGATATCAATTTAACATTTCTTTCTTATTGCAATTCATGATCCGCACCCCCCCTTGTAGCAGCTTCGACTTCATGAGTACATGACCAGGTCATCAATAAGACATGCATAGGAAAAAAACTAAAGGGGAAGAAGGAATTGGAGACCCCCTTTTTGAATTCATTTCAAACAGAAAGAAAACAAAACAAAAAAATCATTCTACTAGTTATATAATTAGAAACATCATGTACCATATTGTGAAAAAATATTTTTGATGATAAAATTTATTGAGATGAAGTATTTTGTGTCTATGATTAATGAATGAATGTTATATGTTAATGAATGATTTATATATGTTTCTTTATGCACAAAACCACATATGTTTCTTTATGAATTTGTTATTTTGTTAGTGTCTATGCATGAATCTTAATGTGTTGCTTTCAACTATTTTCTAGTAGATAGATTGGTTATTGGGGACTTGAGAATGACATGAGAGGGGGGAGTGGCCATAATAGCTTCCACCTTCGCGTGGTTGACCATGTTCAGTAGAGAATAAATTAGGATTTGGATAATCTTGGAGCAAACCTCCCTTGATCCAAAAGAGAAACAATGAAGTCAACGTTTACTTCGTTGATGCTCTATCAAATTGAGGGAGGTTTGATCCAAGATTAGACTATAAATTATTCTCAAAACTAAGAGGAGATAATTTAGGTATTCATACACTCAAGTATTTTTAATTATTATTTAGTCATAGAAATGTTTGTTAATTTATTTTATTATTTTGTTGATTCTTTAAGTGTTGGTTAAATTATTAGAACAACTACTAGAGGAGATCTATTGGATCAACGTTAAATGGATATCATACGAGGACAACCATCGAATATCCAAGTATTTGAGTTTTTATTTCATTTCTAATTGCAATTGTTTTATGCAAATTATTCCTTGAGGTCTTCAAGTCAAGGCAATGAATATCCCAAGCATAAAGTTGGAGAGATTACCTCTATAAACATTGGTTCCAAAAACAACCCTAATTTTATATAAATAGGATACATTCTTTGGAAATAATTTTTGTTCACCATGGCTCCTTGCCAATGCACTACTACAACCCCAAACTCCTCTACAATAGATCTCCTTCAGATCCTTATTTATATGGTACACAATAAAAATAACACATATCCTTTTTAGCTCGATCCCAACATTTCTCTTCCATAACACAATAGTCATATGAATAATGGCCATTTGGATTCTTGGACTCTTGGGTGCAGGCCCATTTTGGGAAAAATAATAATTTTGGAGATTAAAGTGCAAAGAAGGAAAAGATAGTTGAAAGGAAAAGAAACACGTGCAAGGTAAACGTGCATGCAGAGGAGGGAATCATGCAAGGAGCGCATGAAAGAAGACCTAACCATGCTGGGTTTAGGGTTTTGGTAAGAGGATATAATGGTTGATAAGCCAAAAATACGTATAAACAGGTACCTAGGAGGTCTAGGTCGAGGTTTGGAGAGTCAAAATGTAAGAATGATTGGAAAATCCAAGATTGTTTTGTAAGTTGTTAAGCTGGAGAGAGAAAATAAGGTATATCTTGAGGGTTAGATCACAGGCTAAGGAGCTTGGTGTGATCTAGTCTACCCCAATGTTGATCTTGACCCAAATGACTGAGGATTGTAAGGTGCATATCGCTATAATTTTGGAAAAGCCATAATAAAAGATAAAAGCTACCAAATCTTTATGGACATAGCCCAAGAGGGGATGAACCACAGTAGATCATGTGGTATGTGGATTGATTATTGTTTATTTCTTTTGATCCAATAAGGATACAGAGAAGGTTAAGACAACTCAGAACACACAAAAGCAAAATCATAAAGCTCAGAATGGATTCAGCAGACAACAAAAGGGAAAAAACTCAAAGTTCCTAAAACTTAGTGAAAATTGCATAATCACGAAGAGCGCATCGCAAGATTTCTAACGGCTCTTCAAACGGAGTTACAGATCAAAAGTTATAAGCGGTCAAAGTTCAGTCAAACTTGGTCAAACAGGAAAAAGTCAAAGTGACACGTGGCACAGATAAGTTGGAAAGATGTCGTGGCATGACAAACACATGGGCACATTCGGTGATGACACATGTCAACTTCATTGGCAAATCATATTGTGACAAGTGGCAGCTTTGGTGGACCAGTTATATGGTGCCACGTGGCACCCCTCCAATGGCTAGAAAATGAAAAAGTTTATTCGACTCCCCAAGAGTCGAACTCATGACCTCCAAACAGCCCAAAGGCACCCACACAGACGTTCTAACCACTACACCATACCTTGTTCTTGTGTGATATATGGTTTAAATAATATTTCAATGTAAACTTTGAACTAAGAGATAAAGAGAGGGGCGGCCTAGCCCCTGTTCATGTGTTATTGAACCATGCGACCACACACCAACAAATGCCGTCCAACTATCCTCCAAGATTCGCGCTCCATAACTATATGCCACGAGTTTATATATGCCATGGGCTAGACTTTGGATAAGTGGGTTTTACAACAAACCACACTCATTAAAAGAGATGCCCTACGCCCTATTTTAATGGGGTTTGTTTTTAATATTTGTTTATTATATGCCATATTTAAACAATGGCTCAAAAAAACCATGCCATGCTATTAGAACGAATGGCCTAGATGCTAAACAACCTTATCCAAGTAGATTTTTAAAAGGGGGTTGTAATTAATTATTTTGTTATGTAAAAATGCTCTTTTTGGGTTATAAAAAGGGGGTTCATCTCTCATGTAAGGGAGTTCTCATTACAAGTTGAGAAGAACACTTGGTGATGATTTTTTTTTTAGAGAGTTTTATGGTCATTTGTATTAGGAGGAGAACCAAGGGCGCACGTACGGAAGAGGCATGAATTTCGAGACCGAGGCACAAAATCCGAGGTGAGATTTTTCTTGGGTCAAAAAGTGTCAGACTTGGATTGAGGCAGAGAGATAGTCATTTTTAGATAAAATGACGCCATGAACGCAGTGGTGGTGTTGGTTTTCTGATCTGATCAAAGCTTCTATGGCTTAACTCTAGAATGAGGTATACTTATGTATTTTGCCCAATTATTTTGTGGAGTTAATAAAAAGACCTACCCATTTGAGAGCAGGACCCAGAGATGTAGTCCACCAGGGACGAACTCCGTTATCAAGTTATTTTTGTTCATATTGCATGATTGTGTCTCTTTCATTTTGAGATTTTTCTTCTTTATGGTGTACTTTTGTTTATGCTCATTTTATCCAATTCTTTAATAAGTCACCTGACGAAAAGATCTCGGATCATGTTGGTATCAAAGTAGTCGTCTTTGACTTGAATTGTTGAGTATGAATGCTTACTAGGGCCAAGCATAAGCAGGGTGAAGTAACTCTTAAGACGTTCAATCCTGAATTTGGTTGTACGTCCCGAAGGAAGAAAATGGCAGAAGAAGACAAGCATGATGAACAAGAGAAAAACTTTCACATGGTCTTTTATCGCATGTCAGAAATGGTCGAACGAATGTATGGAGATTACAAGAAGAGGATGAAGAAGAAGGAGAGGAAAAAAGATGCACATGCAGATGATGATGCTTCGGTAAACCAAGGGATTGGAGGAGATCCTCCTGAGCCTCCATCTTCGCCTTCAAGTTCTAGTTCTTCCTCTGAGAATTCTCATCACTCTCAACATTCTAACCATAAAGCCTCTTTTAAGAAACCATTATTAAAGCTTGATGTAAAGTTTGCTTTACCTATGTTTAATGGAGATGCTAATCCTAAAAAGTTAGACAATTGGATCTGACAGGTTGAAGTATATTGCCATGTTCAGCATATTGACGAAGAGGAATTTAAAGTGCAATTGGCTTCTCTTCAGTTGGAAGGCACCGCTCTCGTATGGTGGGACAGCAAGCTACAGGACAAAAGTAAGTGTGGTAAGCTTCTTTCCTAATGGTCGGATTTTAAAACAAAGATAAGGAAGCAGTTCTATCCATTAGGGTATTTACATAAAGCAATGATGGAATGGAAAATGTTGAGACGGAGTAAAGGTCAAAACGTACAAAGTTTCATAGAGGAATTTAGGAAGAAATCTTTAGAATTGAATATTCCTTTGGATTCTTATGAAACTTTAATGAAGTATATTGGTGCACTTCATAGTTATATTCATCATACTTTGCTCTTGTTTAACCCCACTAGCCTTGACGAAGTTTGTGTGCAAGCCACTCACCTTGAGAATAGGGGGAAACATGTTCAAGAAGATCCCATGAAGAAACCTTCCAATTTCCCACAAAATACTTTCAAGAAGTTCAAAAGGAAGGGAAATAAAACCTCTACAGTAATGAGAGAAGGAGAAAAACCATCTTGCACTCATTGCAAGAGGAGCGGTCATGATGAAGAACATTGTTGGAAACTACATCCAGAAAAGAAACTGAAACAATTCAGTAGAAAGGGGAAGACAAAGACTGTTGCTACAATGCAGCAAGATCTTGATTCTGAATCAGGAGATGAAGGAAAGATCACAACAGCTGGAGTACAAGGTAAAGATTCTCTTCATGCTAGTTCAAGTTCCACCGATGAATCTCATATTGATGAACGAAAGAGGAATGAGTTATTTCATATACGAGTTGTATCTAAACATACTAAGATAGATACATTATTTGATCTGGGTTCCCAAGTAAACTTAATATCTGAAGCACTTGTCAAGAAGATGGGTTTTATAACGAAACCACATCCAAATCCTTACCCTCTTGGTTGGGTATGTGACAAAGAAAAACTTAATGTCACCAAACAATGTAGGGTTAGATTTGCTATTGCTTCAAAGTTGATTGATGAAGTATATTTGGATGTTGTACCACTTGATATATGTGGCATAGTGTTGGGAAGTCCTTATCTTTATGATAGAAAATAAATATTCTTTCATCATGAGAATAAATACCACCTTACTAAAGTGGGAGTGGAATATATTGTTAGAGCTCACAGCATGAGGGTGAATACAACGCTTGTTAGTGAAGGACAAATGAAAAGACTTATAACCACTAATAAAAGATATGTACTCATGGTCATGAAAGAGAAAGATGTCGGGACATCTGATGCTTTCCAAGGGTGTGATCCATCTCATAAAAAGGAATTAACTGATATTGTTTCTAAGTATGATGATATTTTTCAGGAACCAGATGGATTACCTCCTAAGAGGGAAATCCAACATGAGATACATCTACAGCAGGATTCTCCTTTGCCTAATGTGGGCATGTATAGGATGTCAGTTGTGGAGATGACAAAGATCAAGAAGCAGGTACAAGGCTTATTAGATCAAGGGGTCATCAGGCCCAGTTCATCTCCTTGTGGTTCTCCGATCTTGATGGTGCCAAAGAAAGATGGCACATGGCGAATGTGTGTTGATTACCGAGATTTAAATAAAATCAAGCTGAAAAATCGATACCCTCTTCCTCGCATAGATGATTTACTTGATCAGTTAAAGAATGTTGTTTATTTCACTAAGTTGGATTTGCACAATGGATATCATCAAATCATGGTTGCAGAACATGATGCATGGAAGACTGGATTTAAAACCAAACAAGGATTGTTTGAGTGGTTAGTTATGGCGTTTGGGCTTTGTAATGCTCCAACAACTTTCATGCGTGTGATGAATGATGTATTCAGGCCTTTCCTGGATGACTTTGTGATTGTATATTTATACGATATTCTTGTTTTCAGCGGGACTTGGGATGAACATGTCAGGAATGTAAAGAAAGTATTGGATACTTTGCAGAGGGAAAAACTGTATGTGAAATCGTATAAATGTGAATTTGGCAAGACTTCACTTGTATACTTAGGTCACATCGTGGGAGGAGGACAATTGAATATTGATCCTTCCAAAATTGAAGTGATTGTGAAATGGCCTGAGCTAAAGAGTGTAACTGAGATTCGAAGATTCTTGGGTGCAGTCCAGTATTGGAGAAGATTCATTCCTAACTTCTCTTTTATCGCATCCCCTTTGCATGCCTTAACCAGTGTGAAGAACACTTTTCAGTGGGAAGGAAAGAAACAAAAAGCTTTCAACATTTTGAAGGAGAAGATCATTACCGCACCAGTATTTGCACTATCAAATCTTCAACAGTCGTTCAATATCGAGACAGATGCTAGCGGATACGCCATGGGTGTAGTATTGATGCAATATCGTAAACCTATATGTTACCACTCTGAGACTTTCACCAAGTTGTTGTTAACTATCCTACATATGATAATGAGTTGTATGCATTAGTTCAAAGCATAAAGAAATGGAAGCATTACTTGTTAGGGAAGGAATCCATCACACATACAGATCACCAGCCTTTACAGTATCTTCAGGCACAGACCAAATTGCAGCAATCTCGACACTACAGATGAATGGGTTTTCTACAACTATTTCATCTGGAAATCAAGTAGAAGAAGGGTACAAGTAACAAGGTAGCTGATATGCTTTCTAGACCTCCTATTGCTGCTTCTATTATTTTGAAGAATACTTCTTTATCTCATGATAGCTATGTAGAACAATATGCCATCAATGAATATTTTAAAGAAGTATATGAGAAGCTAACCCATGGTGCACAGGTAGAGAACTATTGTCTGCAGGGAAAGTTACTCTATCATATTGGGAAGCTATGTATTCCTACAAGTGAACAAGTCCATGTAATACAAGAAGCTCATACTTCTCTTGTATCGGGGCATTTTGGGGTAGGAAAAACTATGCCTCATTTGCAGAGGTTTTGTTATTGGCCTCAAATGAAAGCAATTGCAAGTAAATATATAAAGGGGTGTGTGATGTGTTCTACTTGTAAGCCCATTAATAGAAAATTGGGGCTATACTCACCACTTCCTGTTCCATCCCATCCATGGAAAATCATTTCCATGGATTTTGTAGGGGGTTTACCAATGACCAGAGGGGGTCATGATCATTTGTATTTCGTAGTGGATAGGTTCAACAAGATGTGTATCTTGATTCCATGTAAAAAGTAGATCACTGCTGAGCAGAATGTTAATGTCTTTTTTCAGCATGTTTGGGTTCACTTTGGATTACCCACGTCCATTGTCTCGGATCAAGATACTCAATTCCTTGAGGATTTTTGGACTAGCTTGTGGAGAATGATGGACACCAAATTGAAGAGGAGCATTGCTTTTCATCCACAGACAGACAGACAGACAGAGGTGGTAAATAGAACAGTGGTACTTTTGCTTCGAGGCTACTGCAGCATGCATCCTAAGTTATGGGATGAATAGATACCTTATGTACAACATGCTTATAATCGAGCCCACTCAGAGTTCACCTTTTGAGATGTGTTATGGGTACCTACCAAAGGTTCCTTTGGACTTGATGTATGGGAGAGATGCCGATGTGAATGAAGAATGCACAGAGGACAGAGCCCGCAAGTTCATCCAGAGGATTCAACAGATACACCAGGCAGTCAAGGAATAGTTGGAGAAGAGTCAAGCACAGTATAAAGCTTAGCATGACAAGCAGAGGGTTGATCATCAGTTCCAGGTTGGAGACCAGGTATGGCTTCATATCAACAAGGAATGATTGAAGGGTGAAGGCAAGAAACTCAAGCCCATTCGATGTGGACCCTTCACTATTTTGGAGAAAAGTGACACTAATGCTTTTCCTTTAGAACTTCCACCTTATATGCAGATATACTCAGTTGTGAATGTAGAGAACTTGAAAATTTTTGAACCTCCCATGATCATGGATCAGGATGAGAAAGTTTTAATACCATCAGTTGATGAGTTTGCACCTGAGTACTTGGATGAGTTACAAGAAGATATCATCCTAGATAAAAGGATGAGGACTTCATGCAGGGGTGATGTTGATTATCTTCGAGTAGGTTTAAAGGGCACACATCCAAGCAAGGCAAAGTCGATTGAAAAAAATAAGGTGAGGGAACTCTTCCCTCACTTACCAATTGATTGATGAAATATTTTGGTGGTCCAAAAATCTCTCAGTGGGAAAGAGTAATCCAATAAGGATCCAGAGAAGGTTAAGACAACTCAGAACACATAGAAGCAAAATCAAAATGCTCAGAATGGCTTCAGCAGATAGCAAAAGGGAAAAAAATAAAAGTGCCTAAAACTTAGTGAAAATGACATAATCATGAAGGGTGCATCACAATCTTTCTAACGACGCAAATGGCTCGTCAAACGGAGTTACGGATCAAAAGTTATAAGCGGTCAAAGTTCAGTCAAACTTGGTCAAACAGGCAAAAGTCAAAGTGACACATGGCACCACTACAAGGGTGACACGTGGCACAACTGAGTTGGAAAGATGTCGTGGCATGGCAGACACATGGGCACGTTTGGTGATGACACATGTCAACTTCATTGGCAAATCATATTGTGACAAGTGGTAGTTTTGGTGGACCAGTTATATGGTGCCACTGTTGATTAAGGTTGGTTGTCATTGATGTCAACCCTTGAAGAAAGACCCGTAGCACAAAGGTTTGGGTAATGGAACCAATAGTGTTTGATGGAAATATGACTCATTATTGTTTTTTCATGGTTGATAAGAAGTAAATATGAATGAACTTCAAAGTGGTCCCCTTATGGTGAAAGCCCTCACGGGAAGACGCTTTGTGGAGTAAGAGAACCCATGCTTAATTGTGGAATAATGAGATGAAGAAAAGTGAATTTTTTAGGGAAAAT
>JZKD02S0991152.1:281312-299252 GCA_000966675.3 Picea glauca | reverse complement strand
ATGGTTTTCTCTCGATTTGGGTTTCCACGTAAAACACTGGTGTACTATGTATGTGTGTGATTGTTTATTTATTACTGCTCATTATTGGATAATAATTCTACATTGATATAACATTGGAAGAAAAAGGATTATAATTACGTTATTACCGATTCACCCCCCCCCTCTCAGTAATCCAACAGCCACGTGGCCCAGTCATGGGTTGCCATGTGGCACCCCTCCAATGGTTGGAAAATGAAAAAGTTTATTCGACTCCCCAAGAGTCGAACTCATGACCTCCAAACAGCCCAAAGGCCCCACACAGACGTGCTAACAACTACACCATACCTTGTTCTTGTGTGAAATATGGTTTAAACAATATTTCAATGTAAACTTTGAACTAAGTGACAAAGAGAGGGGTGACCTAGCCCCTATTCACGTGTTATTGAACCATGCGACCACACACCAACAAATGTCGCCCAACTATCCTCCAAGATTCGCACTCCATAACTATATGCCATGAGTTTATATATGCCATGGGCTAGACTTTGGATAAGTGGGTTTTACAACAAACCACACTCATTAAAAGAGATGCCCTACGCCCTATTTTAAAGGGGTTTGTTTTTAATATTTGTTTATTATATGCCATATTTAAACAATGGCTCAAACAAACCATGCCATGCTATTGGAACAAATGGCCTAGATGCTAAACAACCTTATCCAAATAGATTTTTAAAAAGGGGTTGTAATTAATTATTTTGTTATGTAAAGATGCTCCTTTTGGGTTATAAAAAGGGGGTTCAGCGCTCATGTAAGGGAGTTCTCATTACAAGTTGAGAAGAACACTTGGTGATGAATTCTTTTGTATAGATTTTTATGCTCATTTCTATTAGGAGGAGAACCAAGGGCGCACGTACAAAAGAGGCATGAATTTCGAGACCGAGGCACGAAATCTGAGGTGAGATTTTTCTTGGGTCAAAAAGTGTTAGACTCGGATTGAGGCATAGAGACAATCATTTTTAGGTAAAACGACACCACGAACGTAGTGGTGGTGTTGGTTTTCTGATCTGAGCAAATCTTCCGTGTATTAACTCTAGAATGAGGTATACTTATGTATTTTGCCCAATTCTTTTGTGGAGTTAATAAAAATACCTACACATTTGAGAGCAGGACCTAGAGACGTAGTCCACCAGGGACGAAATCCATTATAAATTTCTTTGTTTTCATATTGCATGATTGTGTCTCTTTCATTTTGAGCTTTTCCTTCTTTATGGTGTACTTTTGTTTATGCTCATTTTATGCAATTCTTTAATAAGTCACCTGACGAAAAGATCCTGGATCATCTTTATTGTCAATGGTTAGCGAGTAGATGAATGCAAGAATGGGATAGCTAGATATGATTGTGTCTACATACATGAATAATAATGATAGAATGTGTAGTATATATGAATGTTTGAATAAATAAATGAATATCATAGAGTGTAATCCCAGATCCCCACTCATTCCCAGGATGTAAGCACCTAAGCATTGCAACCACCCATAAAAACTATCTCGGGTGAGACTGCGCAGTGCATTCTATGTGTTGTGTTGCCTTTTGGTTTATCAGGGGAGGTGATAGTTTTAGAGAGTTTTGTTAGAAACCATAGTAGATCTGAACCTAGGTTAGCCTAAGAAAGGTATCAAGAGAGAAGTAACCAACAAATGGTTCCATTATCAATTGGAACATAATGGGATTGAGTGAATGGTATTTGTTGAAAAGTCGTGAAAAGAATGTCAGATTTGGTGAGAAAACGTTAAAAGAATGAAAATATAGAAGGGGATGTTTAGACCATGGAACCCAAATCGAGAGTTGGTTGAAGAAAAAGGATATATATTTTTCACAAAAATACAACATAAACCATAAAATAACACCGCACAAATATTTGGACAAGTACATATTTAACGACTTGCATGAAGCATTTTTCTGTGATTTCTCGCATGTGTTGTAGGAGTGGATATTGAGGTTGAAAGAAAAACACCCTACAAGTCGGATTAGACATATAGAGTGGAATTATGTGGAGATCGTGTAGTTACAACAAGTTGACAATAAATTTATGCACGCAGTAGATTTCCGGTTAGACAACATTGTTGCAGGATTTATCACAGAATTTGCAATAGATACTGTGAAGTCTTATAATGCAACAGAGAAAGAGTTCCTAGAGGGACCTAGAGGTAGGTATATCATATCATTGTATACTTCCATCAAGATTTTATTGTATAACAAAGGTGTAATGTCAATGGCATCAGATGACTAAACTTCCCTGTGTGCATGGGGGAAGGGGGGAAGCACTGACAAGAGCGAGAGAAATGGAAGAAGAGATGGATAAATGAAATAAGGAGAAGGCCTTGGACCTAATCATGAAGGAGGAATACCATATCAAGAAGATCATGGAAATAGATGGAAGAATGCGTAGTGGAGCACCCTACCATTACAAGATGAACAATAAGAAGAGAGCCATAGCCGTGAGGGAAGGCTTGGAAAGTGATGAAGAAGTGGTAGAGAATCTCTAGGCTGTGGAGAATATTGAGGAAATCATGTGTGCAACATATGAAAGGAATACACGAGGTCCAAGGGTAGGCACCAAAGGCATAACTACTATCCATATCAATGTCATTGTGGAACCCATAAACCCATGTGCGACTAATACACTAAAAAGAACACCATTGTTTAGATAACCAAATTTCAGTGGAAGAAACACAACAACAAGTACATATACACAAGGAACAACAACTGGGGGATCTAGTTCAAGAATCATTAATCAAGGATCTACACCGCACGGAGGTAGTAGTTCATCATTCAGGATGGCAGGACATGATCCCACCATCAGATTACCAAAATTCAAGGGAGAGGCATATGAGAACCCTAAGAAGCACTTGTTCATCTGTGAGAATATCTGGGAAGCAAAGCAGATCACATATGAGGATACAAAACTTGTGCAGTTAGAAATAACACTAAGAGGCCACGCACTGGATTGGTACATGAGCTTAGCTAGTTGCAAACAATCCACTAGGAACAACCAGAATGCTTCTAGATATCAAGAAGCTACTAATAAATGAATTCTAGAAGCCTAGTTCAGAGGATCATTACATGACTAAGATGATAGAGATCAAACAGAAACCAAGAGAATCTATTTAGGAGATTGACTAGAGATTCAAATGATTGAAGGTAAAGTTGAAGTATGTCATGATAGATATGCAACATAGACATCTATTTCTGAATTCCCTGCAACCACACTTGAAATACCCTTTGAGACAACAAAAGTTTCAAACTTAGGAAAAGTATCTATAGGTAGCCTTACAACTAGAAGAGAACCAATACCAGAAGACATATCCAACAATAGATGAGTTGAAGAAGGACCTGAAGAATCTAACATTTCAATTAAACTAGAATAGGGGTAAGGACAAAAGAGAAGTTGTTTGGTGTACCACATGTAGGACAGAAGGGCACCATAAGAATGAATTCCCAACTTTCGTGCCATACATGGAAAGAGGAATACCAAACCATTTTCCAACATGAGGACTATGGTGTGAGATCTGTAAGACATAGGGGCATGATCCATATCATTGTTCAATGATGCAAAAATACCAAACAGTGCCTAAGAGTTCATACTGCAACTTTTTCAAGTCATTGGGCCATGATGAAAATGATTGTAGGACAATAGATCTTATGAGAGAAAGAACATCAAACACTTATAGGGTGTAGGCAGAAATGATGACAGGAAAATATGCATATCAATTCAACCAAGTACCACCACCATACAACACTGTGCAACAACAATATAACACTCTGCAACCACAATATAATACCACACAACCATAATATAATCCCGCGAAGTATAATGAGGTGCCTCAGTACAACGCACCATGAGGAGATCGAGATGGATACATAGGTGGAGGATGAGGTAGAGGAAGATTTGGAAGAGGTACAGGACCGGTGGTATGTCATAAATGTCAACAACCAGGATACTATGCAAGGGAATGTCCACTTCCACCTGCGACATGTATGTATTGTCGTGCATTAGATCATGACACAGAAGATTGTCTGAAACTATTGGGGAAGATATAGGAGAAGAGGAATTAGTAAAATCAAAATGTACAACAAATATCTACAGAATCTAGAGAGGATGGAAGAAATATCAACATAGTCACACGCAGAGGAGATAAAACAGGACCTGACGCAATAAGACAAGATCCATCACAACACCAATGGGTGAAGAAGAATGTCAAACCACATAAGTATTTTGATGCGAAGAACGAAAAGGAGACATTCGAGAAATCCATACAATAATTATTGAATCCAGACATTGTATATACATCAAATGCGCAACATACTCAGGACGTACCAATGTAAGATATGCCTTCATCGTTGGATCACACTAATGAAGCACAACCCCCAAGGCAAGTAAGTACCATAAAATATTTTTTGCAATCCCGTGTTAAACTACTAAATGATCCATCATCTGTTAAAGAATTAAAAAATATGGTAGAAAGATGTAACACAGAGGTAGAGGGGAAGCTAGAGTAGAAAACAATTAATCATCTACATACAAGGAGGAGAACAAGAAGAGAATTCAGACTGAATGCCAACATTGGAGACTTCAACATGGGGGATATTATACTAGATTTAGGATCTGAAGTAAATGTGTTACCCAAGAAGACATGGAAATGTATGGGAGAGCCCACATTAGGATATTCACCTGCTCATCTGAAATTAGAAAATCAACACAAAGTTATGCCAATTGGAAGGATAAAGGGTGTGATAGTAGATCTGGAGAGTGGGCACTAAAGCCAATTTTGAAGTAATAAAAATAGTGGATGGAACAACACCTTATCTAGAACTACTTGGACTGGATTGGGAATTTGATAATCATTCCATAATCAACTTGAAGACAAGGAAGATGGCATTCGAATCAAGATATTACACAGTCATTGAACCATTAGATTCTTTAGAAGGAGAAAGGTTTGTAGAACCAAATTGTATGGATTTAAAAAAGATAAACCATTTATATAGAACCACCGCGCTCACAGAAGATTATGTAAACCCAAATTCATATGGGATACTTAGTTGGAGAAGTATCACATCATGTGCTTCAGACTCAGATATAGGGTTGGAGAATTGGCAGCAGAGATTACATGAAGTATCCACAAGAAGGTGCACAAGAATAGACCGTGCAGTAAGATGGGTAGGTACAAAGATAAGAGAACCTCCCAGTTTTCATGGGGTGAATGAATTAGAAGAATTCTTAACAAGATAAGAAGACGAGGTGTTAGAAAATCATAGGTTCTTAGACTTGGACATGGCACTCAAGTAAACACCTACATGATGGTGGGGTGTGCACAAAGAGACAGTTAAGGACTAGTACAAATGTAAGTGATTATTGCGCATTATATTCGGCATAGAACATGGAAGCAATGGGATGCAGAGATATGATGGACATGGGGAACCAACAAAACACTTGGAGAACTATAGAACACTATGGATAATGACACCACCAGAGGAATGGCCTCATAACTTTATTCACACATTCGAAGGAATTCTCGCAAACTGGTATGTAGACCAGGAAATGTGCAGAGGCACTACAGAATGGACAACATTACAACAACATTTTATAGCCACTTTATCATTTAAACATTAGAACCCCAACATTGATTCAACACTCAAACAAATCAGAGGGGTGATATTTATTAAGGAACTAGAGGTTGAATGTATAACAAAGTATCAATAGCATAATAGATGGACAATTAAAGAACTATTGGCATGCTACCATGTGCAGGAAGAAGAACTAGATGAAGATGAAACGAAAAATATCCAAATTACAAAAATTGAAGGAGAAAGAGAGGTAGAAGGCCTATCTCTGGAATCAGAATTATTTTGTATGCCAATCAAGGTGAAGAAATTCAACATTAGGACAACTGAGAATCCTAAAATGGCCAGCATTGGAGATTACTGGGATGAACAAACAGTAGAAAGAATAACATAGTTATTACGCGAGTACAGTGACCTATTCCCAACGACCTTTACAAAGATGAAAGGCATAGAAAGAGAGATAGGAGAGATGAAGATACCTCTCAAACCTGAGGCTAGATATGTCAGGAAACGACCATCTAGACTCAATCCAATATATAAGAAGAAATTGACAGAATGTTGGAAGTTGGAATCATAGAACCATTAGAATAATCAGAATGGATAATCCCTATGGTAGTTCAGGAGAAGAAGCAAGGAGGAATACGGATATGTGTCAATCTGAGGAAGTTGAATGATGCTTGCCTACATGACCCTTTTCCCACCCCTTTCATAGATGAGGTACTAGAGAATGTGGGGGGCTAGGAAGCATACTCATTCACAGATGGATTCTCAGGCTACCATCATATCAAGATAGCTCCAGAAGATAGGTACAAGACCACTTTTTCCATAGAATGGGGATCCAACCAGTACACAGTCATGCCTTTTGGGCTAAAGAATGCACCAACCATATTCTCCAGTGTAGTCATAGCTGCTTTCAAAGAATTCATCCACCAGTTTTTGGAAGTGTATCTGGATGATTGGACAGTCTACAATCTGTTGAAATATCATGTAGAGGTGTTAAGGCTAATGTTGGAAAGATGCAAGCGGTGTCAGATATCATTAAATATCAAGAAGTGCATCTTTAGGACACCTTTTGGAATACTGTTGGGACATATAGTCTGTAAAAAAGGGCTATTGGTGGATCCTGCAAAGATTGTAGTCATTGTTAAATTACCACCACCCAAATCAATACGCTAGTTGAGAGAAACATTAGGACACACAGGATACTATAGGAAATTCATAAAAGGGTATGCATAGACCACTACACCGATGGAGAAACTGTCGAAGAAAGATAGTAAATTCCAATGGAATGAGGAGTGTCAGCAAGGGTTGGACACCTTGAAATAGAATATGGTAATAACACCTATACTAGTATTCCTGGATTGGGAAAATATATTTCATGTGCATGTAGATGCATCATCCATAGCACTTGGAGTTATTCTGGCGTAGCCAGGAGCAGGGGAATGGGACCATCCTATAGAATTTGCAAGCAGAAAATTGTCAGATTCATAGCAGAATTAAAATAATACAGAAAGAGAAGGCTTAGAAATGGTATATGCACTTCATAAGTTCATACACTATTTACTTGGAAAACACTTTAAAATGTTTACAGAACATTCAACCCTCAAATACCTAGTCAACAAGCCAGTGTTGGGGGGAAGGATCTATAGATGGTTACTGTTGTTTCAGGAATTTGATTTTGAAGTGATAGTCAAACTAGGGAAGTTGAATGCAGAACCTAATCACCTATCAAGAATCACCAATGGAGAGGAACCTACAAATTTAGAGGACAACTTACCTAATGCATAGTTATTTTCAGTCCAAGTAGCTGATGAATATTTGGTTGACATGATTTAATACTTGAGTACAGGGACAATGCCACAAGATTTTAACACCACATAGAAGAAAAATATGGTAGTCAGAGTTGCATACTATCAATTGATTGCATGACACTTATACAATATGGGTGCATAAATGTTTTTGAGAAGATGTGTACTAGAACATGAGAGGCCTAGGATTTTATGAGAAGCCCATGAAGGAATAACTGGAGGACATTATGCAGGAAAATATACCATGTAGAAGGTATTGTACGTAGGACTATAGTGGCCAACCATTCACAGAGATGTTAAGGATTATTGCCAGCTATGTGATGTATATCAAAGGGTTGGAAAACCTAAAAGAAAGGATGAGATTCCCCAAAGACCACAAGTAACTTTGCAAGTATTTGACAAATGGGAAATAGATTTTGTGGGACCAATTAACCCACAGTGAAAAGGTCAGGAGAAAGGTATATAATTACTACAACAGAATATTTAACAAGATGGGAAGAAGAAACACCAGTAAAAGATTGTAGCGCAGAGACAACAACATATTTCCTATTTGAGCAAGTGATCACTAGATTTGGATACCCAAGGATTTTGATGAGTGACCAAGGTACTCACTTTATCAACAATACTATAAAGGATATGGCTAAGGAATTTGAAGTCTATCATTAGAAGAGTACACCATATCACCCTCAAGAAAATGGAACAGTGGAAGCCTTTAATAAGATCCTAGAGAATTCCTTGACAAAGACCTGCAATGTTAACAGGGATGACTGGGACTTGAAGATACCAATAGTATTGTGGGAATATAGGACTACATGAAAAAATTTGACACAAAAAACACCATTTAGGTTGGTGTATGGAAAATAAGCAGTGGTGCCATTAGAATTCCTGGTACCCAGCCTACATGTAGAAACAATTACCAACACGACAAAACAAGGTTAGTAAAATAAAGGTTAAATCAGTTGATGGAGATGGAAGAATACAATATTCAAGCAGGATTTCACCAAGAAGTACAGAAAGAAAGAGATAAATCTTGGCATGATAGACACATCAAGAGGAAAATTTTCAAGGAGGGAGACCTAGTCTTGGTGTATGACAGTAAATTTTGTCAACATCCAAGGAAATTCAGAATACATTGGATGGGACCATATGAAGTGAAGACTGACACATATGGGGGATCTGTATAGTTTAAAGATCTGGGAGGCACATAACTAAAAGGAATTATCAATGGGATTTGATTGAAGTTGTACAAGGACATTCAACTTCTTAGTACTTAAAAATTTACCGCACAGTAAGAGAACCTGTACATAGTCAAAAAAAGGGGGGGGGATTGTGTGCAAGATTTGTCGTGCCATACATCAGAAGACCGCGTGAAAAAAAAATGGAATTAGCACGATGAAAACAAAATGTCCACGTGAAACAACTACACGACATACCGTGCACTTGGAAAGCTCAATGCGATGGAAAAAGGACCAACGATTAGAAAAAGCAAAAATTTGAAAAATGACGGTTACAGAAAAAAGGCCCTAACTAGCAGAAATTATGGAATTCAATGAAAAAGTACACATAAAGATCCATTACATTAATCAAAGTTGGGGAAGATTCTCCGAGAAGTTTCATGACTTGCCTATATAAAGGGGAAAAATAGGAGACATAAGGTTCATTGTGAAATCGTGAAGTTGCAGAGAAAAAGAGCAATAAGAGCGAAAGTGAGTTGACAAATAATACAAGGTGAACCCGTGAAGACTTAGTCAAAAAAAACTAACCAGTACCCATGATGGCACCACCAAAGATGGGTTCTCCGATCCAAGCAGGGAGGAAAACACAAAGTAGTCGAGCACCACGGGAGGCAACAAAGGTTGGACATGAAACCAGACATCCCAAGGAATTCATCGATGTTGATGCAATTCCTTCACCCTTTGAAGCACCCATATACCCTACACCAGTAGTTGAAGAAATATAGGGTCCAATCGCGTTGGTCATGGAATTTGACCCGACCAGTAAGGCACAAGGACATCTCGTACATAACACAGGAAACCCACCAAAAACTGCTACGACCGAGGGGGACCAGTAGGAAAATGGCCAAGCTACTGCGTAAATGGAGGCAAAAGTACCCAAAACCACCAAAGAGGAAACCACGCAACAACAGGAGGGTCTGGTAGAATATATCACTAGCCAACCAGACCTTAATGTAGGAAGAAGACGGATGGAGACGGGGACCTCAAGCCAATAACAGGAAAAATGGAAGGGTAAACAACCTATGGCGCGGTCTCCACGCAGGCATCCTAACGCAATGATTGTACTCCCACACATTCTGTAAGGGTTGCAAACCATGCCAACACTGCTAGGTTTCATGGAGAAGCTAAAATACTTGGACCATTATGTGGTCGATGTAGGAAAATTCCCCGAATTTGTGCAACAGGTTTATTTAGACAACATAGGGATAGGGCCCTTTGGAGATCCCATTCTACAACCAAAGACATGGGAAGTTTGCCTAGCAAACACAAGGATCTTAAACCTGTTGGATATTCCCCACTTTGGAGGGGGGAAAGAAGTGAATAATTGCATCAATCAGTTGATAGTGGTCCTCCATGGAGGATTCCTATGGATGGAACAACCCATATCCATAGACGTAGAGATGAGACCAATAATCGCAGGCCTGTTGTTAATGGGTGAGAACCCCGCACAATACCAAGACGAAAAAATAAAAGAGAAGACTCTGGATGAAGAAATGAAGAAGACGTATGGGACAGAGAGGGGCTCACATGAGATTATCATTAAAAGTATCAACGACGCCATGAAATGGATTGCCACCAAACTCATGGCCTGTAAAATGATGAGGAAGTGTCGCAAGGAGGAAGTCCCTATCGGGGCCATCACAGTTGCAACGCAATGCACGAATGTCACGTCGCTCAGTTGGGCCCCTTATCTGCTAAATATATTCCTTGAGGACTACAAATATGCGTAGGACCTCGGCACAGAGTTCCACTACTCATGGATACTCATTATAATCGAACTGATGGGGTGGAAGGAGCCCCCATATTCATACTTTTTCAACTAGATAGGTCGGTGTTGCATAGCATGGTACACGTCATTGGGGATCAACTCAAACCCCAAGCACAGAAGCACAAACATGAGTACCTTTGCTAGGTATTTTGCAGAAATACAGGAAAGCATAGCCAACACTTAGTGAATTACCCCAGATGTGGTCTCACAGTTCAAGGACATAGCCAACTTCAAAGCATCTAGACACAACATGTGGATCTAAGCGCGCAGGGATCCAGGAAAAGAGTGGCTTCAATTAAGATACTACGTCACAGAAGAAGACACAGAAATGGCCATGAGAGATTGGCATGATGATTGGAAGATTCTAGTCTTAACTCAAGAAGTACCTAAGGGTACGGAGGTAGATGCAGGGAAAACCAAGACTCTTGTAGGAGACAAAGCTGCACACAAAATGTCAAAACCAACGCAAAATTCAGTGCAGTAGACAAAGCAGATTGTGTCAAAGAAAAATACACAGGCATGAAAGAAGGAAACAATCCCATAACAAATGGAACAAGGAGCGGGGGCTACAAAAACACATGGAACCCCCTCATCATATACTCAACAGGAATTGGGGCCACCTAAGCAACCAATTTCATAGAGAGGAGGATCGCGCAAGAAGGAAAAATCACATAAACAACTTCCTAAGTACACAATCACAGAGGACGACACAGACCTCACGGTAGAGAAGGTGCAAGACCATGCAATAAATGACTTCAAAGAAGCCAAGCACCAAAGAGGGCAGATACAAGACGAACTGGCTAGAAGAAAGCAGGTCCTCGAGCAAATTAGAACCATGCAGAGATCTGAAAGGGGAACAAATTCCTTCCCTAAGGGAGAAGCAACAACAAAAACAAGGACCACGTCACAAAAGGAATACACAGTTCACACAATTTCCCAGGCGAGTCCAACATTCAGAGTAATAAATGACATGTTTCACATTGATGAAACTGTAGCATAGACACCACTGAAATATTTGGCATAGGTCGACATGATATTAGCTAGAATACCCACAAAGGCATTGTACAGACTCCAAGTCAGCGTCGCGTAGGAGTTGTAGTCATGCACAAGGACAGATGCAGTAGAACTGCAGGAAATGAAAGGTGACAAGGAAGCATTGGAGGTCATGGTTGAACAAGTAAAGTTTGAGACAAGGAGAAATAAAGAGCATGCAAATAAAATCGAACAGGGGGTGACAAGAGTCTACATCCACCTTTTGGACAACGCAAAGGCTAAGATTTCAAGTACAAAGGAGAAAATTAATATGATTTCCCAAACCATCGACCACTATAAGAAATAGATTGAGGAATTGAAGGAAAATTTGACTCCAATGACTCCACCTAAGGTCAGGAAATAGAGGAAAGAAAAAGTTTCACTCCAACTAGCAAAGTTGGAAAAACAAGCTAACAACAACAGAATTGTTTGACAGAACAATGCAGTTGTGGACAATGCTAGAGGAAGATGAACAAGTCTAGCATTGGGACAAGGAAGAAGGAAAAATAATCATATATATCCAGGACCTCAAGCAGAGATAGGAAATGATGAGTATCATTGAGTGCCTCAAGGGGACACAAGACCTAAAGAATCTACAAGCAGCATTGATAGCAACACAGACGCAAAAGAAGGAGAGACAGGTGCAGATGGAACCTCTTCAATACCAAGATGAGTAGATCATCAAGCAATTGTAGGAGGAGAAGAAGAACATGACACAGACAAAGGTGGAATGCAAAACCATGGTCCAAAAGGAAATCACAGTGCAAAATTTAGAAGCGCTCACGAAAAAGGCCATGCGGGTACAAATACGAGGAAGGGAACTACCAGACAAGTTCCACATTCTAGCAGAGACTGTCAAGGGAACGCGCAATGCCTAGGTGGCTCAGGATGAGCCACATGTTAGTGTTGAAGTCGTATTGGGCACAGTCCCATTTTGGGAAAAAGAATAATTTTGGAGAATAAAGTGCAAAGAAGGAAAAGACAACTAGCAGGAAAAGCAACACATGCAAGGTAAACATGCATGTAGAGGAGGAAATCATGCAATGATACCTAACCATGCTAGAAATATGGTTTTTGTAAGAGGATGTAATGGATTATAAGCCAAAAATAAGTATAAATAGGTACCTAGGAGGTCTAGGTCGGGGTTCGAAGAGTCAGAATGCAAGAATGACTGGAAAATCTGAGATTTTTTTGTAAGTTGTTGAGATGGAGAGAGAAAATAAGGTAGATCTTGAGGGTTAGATCACAGGTTGAGGAGCTTGGTGTGATATATTCTGCCCCATTGTAGATCTTGACCTAAATGACTGAGGATTGTAAGGCACACAATGCTATAATTTTGGAAAAAACATAATAAAAGAGAAAAGTGACCAAATCTTTGTGGATGTAGCCCAAGAGGGGGTGAACCATGGTATATCATGTGTTCTATGGATTGATTATTTTTTATTTCTTTACTGTTAGTGGTTATCTAGTAGATGAATGCAAGAATGGGATAGCTAGATCTGATTGTGTCTACATGCTTGAATAATAATGACAGAATGTGTAGTATAGATGAATTTTAGAGTAAATAAATGAACATCACATAGTGTAATCCTGGATCCCCACTCATTCGAAGGATACAAGCACCTAAGCATTGCAGCCACCCATAAGAACTATCTCGGGTGATACTGTTTAGTGCATTCTATGCATTGTGTTTCCTTCTTGTTTACCAGGGCGAGCGATAGTTTTAAAGGGTTTTGTTGGAAACCATAATAGATATGAATTTGGGTCAGCCCAAGAAAGGTAGAAAGAGAGAAGTAACCAACAAACTACAACATTTTTTTTCACCATTGCTCCTTTCCAATGCATTACTACAACCCCAAACTCCTCTACAATAGATCTCCTTCAGATCCTTAGTTATATGCTACATAACAAAAATAACACCTATCATTTTTAGCTTGATCCCAACATATTTGTTCCATAATACAATGGTCATATGAATAATGGCCATTTTGATTCTTGGAACCAAAGTTTCCATGCAAGAGAGAAGTAAGCATTTTTGTTCACCATGGCTCCTTGCCAATGCACTACTACAACCCCAAACTCCTCTACAATAGATCTCCTTCAGATCCTTAGTTATATGTTACACTATAAAAATAACACCTATCCTTTTTAGCTTGATCCCAACATTTCTCTTCCATAATACAATGGTCATATGAATAATGGCCATTTGGATTCTTGGACCCAAAGTTTCCATTCATATTTCTAGTCTTTTTTTTCCATGATATAATATCATCTCTTGTGTCTCACTAGGATTCATCTTAAATGCATACCATGGAAGAATCACATGGTAGAAAATTTGGCCAACCCTTTAATCAACATATTACAACATGGAAATGTACTCTAGACATGGCTTTCATTCTTTCCCTAGCAATGGAACACAAAGTACATTATCATTGTCACTCCCCTTACTATACCTACCTCCGCCTACAAAACCATTCCCTAATAAAAAATGTTGCAACCATCGCCAAATCTCTTCCCATTCATATGCAAACTATCAAGGACTTCGACAAAAATCCCTTACTACTACCCAACACTCCCAGCCTATCAACTCTCCTCAACATGTATTATCTTCCAACCCATGCACTTTTTTGTCTCATCCCATCCCTTTACCTCCTCTTTGCACTACCCCCTCCATCTATGTTCCACCTCATTAGCATCCCTCACAACATCCCACCCCCCACGCTGAGTAGAAATCCATATCTCAATCTATCACCTTCTCCCCTCCAATTGTTTCCTCCCCCATTCCCAAGATCCAATCACCTCATGCCTCCACTCCACCTTATCACCCCATTGCCAAGGAAATATGCATTCACCTTATAATATTAAATATTAAGTGAAAATATTCACTATAATAATAAAATTAATAGGGAGTAAGAGATTGAAACAATGAGATACCTTCTCAAAATAGCATGGATGCTATCATTTTCAATCTCAAAGACAATAATCAAGCAATCATGGTGAATAAAGTCCCCATCTACAAAAACAGTTTGGAACGAGGTTTATCTGACTACTATTCAATATGAGATTGAAAATCCATGAAAGTGGAAACATATCTCATATTATATCCTTAGTTATCCATTGGAAATGATCGTCAAAACTATTCAAAATATGCCTACTATGGAACTCTTTAAACTTGTGTTCTTACACTAATCTTCAAAAATATTTTCTACATGATACAAACAACCCTCAACTAGTTTATTTCTTGTTGGAAAGAATGAAAATGGGCATTGTGATGAGTAACATTGATCTTGAGTATCAAAATAGCATTGGGCATGCCATAGTGCTATTGATGCATCATCATTTCATATTGTATTGGCCTACCACAAAATTGAGGACTTTATATTAGTTATTTTCATAGCATATATTGTGCTACATTAGATAAATTTGAACTTAGTTGTAAGAATATAACTATTGTGAAAAGGAACATGCTAAGAACTCCATATCCTTTCAAACACGGGGATGTGGTTCCTGCCAATTATACTCATGATGAAATTTTGAGTGGAGATGAGGAGGTTAATTCCTTTGCATAGTTAATGCCAAATCTAAAACACCTGGAAATGCATTTTTCAAAATTGTTTCCAAAGGGATTGAGGGTGTTGGTGAATGAATGCCTTAATTTAGAACACCTTGATTGGTCAACTTCTCATTTTGAGATATATGGGCATTGGGATATTTATTATGAATAATGTCAGACCAATGTCTTTTAGATATAAGCACTTGGTAGCAAACAAGGTGTTCTTTTGGACACTAATTCCATGCATTATATCTCATGTAGAATTCAATGTGATTTTGCATTCTAAAAATGACTCTTATCTGCCTCCATAAACAAATTCATCATACATCTATCTTAGGGACACAAGTTGGTGTTATTTATAAGATATTATATTTAAAGATCAAGTAGAATAAATGCAGCCCAAAGGGCCTGCAATATTGATTTATATTAGTTGTTTATGTTTGATAAGGTGTTTAGTGCTTTAATATGATAAATTTTATTGTCATGTATCATTGATATTGTATATATATTGCTCATGATGTATGATGTATTGTATCCACAACTGGCCACATTATCACTAGTCTTATGTGCATGTATTTATGAAGCAGTAGAAACATAAATTATTGTATCCTCCCTTGTTAGTGAACCTATATAATGGTAATTGACTCATACATAATTATGTTCTGATTGTTTTAAACAAATTTACATTTGTTTAATACATTAGGTATATGCTAATACTCAAAACAACTATATGATGATGATGCCAACATTAATATACATTTGCATTATTATATCATTATTAGAAAAGTTTGGTATTGATGATCGACATTGTAAGAAGTTATCTCAATTATGGATAAATGTAAGCATGCATTGTTCTAGTAACTCTATTATTAGTCAAGGGTTAGTGGTTAACATTCTATGTGAAGGTATGAGTTTGTAGCAATGTCTCAAGATCAAGATAAATTAAAGACTTATTTCATTTGTTTTCAATATTGCATGAGATCGTGTATAATTACATGCATGGGGTAACATTCTAAATTCTAGTAGGAGACTTAATTGTAAACTACTAAGAGTAAGAGGAACAAGGGTAAAAAGGTTACTAAATAGAACATGCCTTTAAAACATTGTTTAACTTTTTGTTGGATGTTTATTATTCACAATGCTAATGTATCTATCGTAGCATATCCAAAACTAACACTTACACCAAGAGACATTCTAAAGTAGGCATGACAATTGATATCATTCTTTGCAACATAGGTTTAAAAACTTTATCCTTAAAAAAAAACCTCTAGATCCTACTCATTGCATCACATGAGTTTGGACAACATATTTGGGACACACTTGAATTCTTAAGATAAATGCAGCCCTCAATCTATTTCTAGAAGTAGTTTTTCCATCTATACTTGAAATTGGGAAAAGTTTCTCTAAAAGTAGGGAAGAAATAATGAAATAATGAGCACTTTGGCTAGGATAATTCTCATCACACTTATAGGTATTAAGTGTTGTCTTTTTCATCTTGTAATACATATTTTCTTTTAGACAATTTGTCCCTCATCAATGCCTTTCCTTTACTACAACCAACTAGAGTTGTAAATCCCATTTATGAATAAGAGTAGTCTCCTCTTATATAATAGGTACTTATGTAAGGTATTAAATTTTTGAAAGGGTCTCTTTTATATCTACAATCTTTCACTTTTCATGATAAGAACATGGCAATTTTGATATGTGAAAGTTTATTTTTCTAAGATAAAACAACTTTTTGTTTCCATAGAAATCCTTACTTCTTCTCATTTTTCATTGAAGATATTCTTCTCATGTTGTTCCACCTTTGGTACATGCTTTTCCAAGTTCTCTTTCTCAATAACTTAAGTATGCCCACTCCACATATTTCTCTCTCCCTAACTCCTGTCACCTTGATTTCCCATAGACAAAGAGAGTGGAATCATATGATAGTCACATTTAGTTCCCCTCCTTTTCTCAGATAGGTAAACAAATTATATTTATATTTATATTAGTACACGATTTACAAAATTGCATTCATTAAAGATAAGATAGTAGCTACTAAATTAGTTGAGACATGACTGCTAGAAACAATTGTAGTTTTCAATGTAGTCCTAAGATAAAAATATTTATCACTAACCTAATGACCTGACTCTGGGTTGTATACGTGATTTCCATTAATATTTGAGAAAAAGGCCAAAAATTACTAAAACATGACATCATGGGAGCCCTGAGTGATATTGAGCTTGAAAACATAAAGCCTCAAAAATATTGTACCAACATATTTTGGAAAGGGTTGCATCAGCCTTATATTCATCCTTTTATACTTTGGCTAAAAAACCATATAGAGGGTAACAACAATCCGGTTTCCACTAATTTGGCACCTGTTTCGGTGGTTGCCTATTATACTTTCAATCAAAAAATCCATCCACCACCTTCCCTGCCAATTGGAAACCAAAGCAGGTGGTTGATCTTTGTCCTTACAGTTTTGTCCTAGGAAGCTAAAGAAAACTAACAACTGCTGGAAAAAAAAAATAAGACAGGAATTCTATAGAGTCCTAGTACAGAGAGGTGGACAAGAATTGTGTAGAGTACCAGTATCAAAGAACAAGAAACTAATCATTAGCACCTAGGGGTCTATTGTCCGAAGCTCTGGGGAGAGGGCCATCACTAGGCTTAAGCACAAAGGGCTTTGCCCAGGTCGAGCGTCACTTCTTGATCAATGCATTCATGAATGATTCAAAGAGAATGTTAATCCTCTGGATAAAGGAGGTGTCCTAATGAAGATGGTCCGCCATGTGTCTCATGTGGTCAAATATGAGCTCCATCTTCTCTGGGATAAAGAGATGTGGCGGAGCTGTGTTGAACTCTGGAATTGCATTTAGCAGTGGAGGTGCCAAGATGAGGTGGTTCTCCTATGTGGTGTTGACGGCTCCTTCCTTGACTACCTTAGCCTCTTTTTC
>JZKD02S0991152.1:242164-281262 GCA_000966675.3 Picea glauca | reverse complement strand
AGAATGATTCAAAGAGAATGTCAATCCGCTGGATAATGAGGGTGTCCTAATGAAGATGGTCCGCCATGTGTCTCATGAGGTCAAATATGAGCTCCATCTTCTCTGGGATAAAGAGAGGTGGCGGAGCTGTGTTGAACTCTGGAATTGCATTTAGCAGTGGAGGTGCCAAGATGAGGTGGTTCTCCTATGTGGTGTTGACGGCTCCTTCCTTGACTACCTTAGCCTCTTTTTCATCTTTGTTGGTGTTGTCCTGGAGTGAAACGCTTCGGGCCTTGTTGAGGAATTTTGAATTCCTCCTCGACTATGCAGGTGGCGCCTTCCATGGTAGCCTGGGTGCTTGCACTGGCTTTACTGATGCTAGGAAATTGTAAATCATCTGGCATCGTGAAGAGGAGGTATTCTGGTGGAATCTAGATGGGTTCCTCAAAAATTTCCTCCTCGACGTAGGCTATCGGTGGAGTTCGTGGCTTCTCCATGTGTTGAGTCTTGGAAATGAACAAGGCCCTTTCCATCTGTTGCAGATGTCTATGTCAGGTAGCATAGTTGTACAAGGCAGGTTCGTGCCTCAACTTTCCTCTCTCTCTCTCGGCATGGCTGAGCTAGGAGGGATAAAAATTATCTGAATTACTGCCAGGAGAACCCACTGCACAATAGTCCAATTCTTAGAGCAGGCAGGGTGGTGGAGCTCGAAGGAGAAATAATGCCAGCTCGATCCAGGAGGGAGATATAACCCTAGGGTGGACATGACCGTTGTACTCACCCCTCTCCTACAATTAATCCTCAGAACCGAAATTAACCAAACTCGAGGGATCTTTCCTCCCTCCCTCTGTGGATAATAAAGGTCACCCTTCATTCAAGACTGAGGTGAAGGATGATGAATGGCCATATTTATGTCTGGAGTCATGGGAGGGCTATGTGGCCTCCATTCACTATATGGCACCCCATCCAGGACCAAGTGCACCTATCAATGTTATGCTCTCTTTTGTTTTGGTTTGTTTCTCTCTCTATTTCACTTTTCCTTTGGGTTCACTCTCTCTTTAGGGTCCCGCTCCTCTTTTCTAATTTCTCTTCACGTGTTGCACTCCTCTTGGATTATTTATCTTCAAGTGTTGTGTTAACCTAGAGCTGGTTTGTTATTCTCTTTATTGCAAAATTCAGGTTTGGCTTGGTTCTATTTGATTCTCTCACTATGTTTTTGAATCTCAACATGGTATTAGAGCGAGTGTCAATCTCACTTACTCTATCCAATAGCCGATCCAAAAAAAATTGGCTAGTGGCATCACTTAAGGGTTCTTTGTGATTATGGAACTAGGGATTTTTGGACCATATTTTTTCTAGGGTTTCCTAGGGGTTTTATTACATTTAAACCCCCCTTCTATATATAATTATTTCTCTTCATATGTCCTTGCCCAACCTTTAAAAACACCAATTTATCCATGGAAAACTATGTTGGCAGCTCATTGCTCCTAATAAATTTTGTGGTTTTCTGGGCATGAAGTCATGGTATCGGTTATTACCTTTGATTCAATTATGAGTAGCTTGGTTTATGGACATGATAGGTTGTGTTTCACTTAAAAAATCACGACAAATCTATGCTCTCGATAGCATTGGTTTCATGCCATGATGACGGTAGTATGTTTGCATGCATGGGATACTTTTTCAAAGATTTAGGTTACCCATAATTTCAAGCCTTGAATAACAATTTGTATGGCTTGGTAAATGGAAGAAAAGTGTAATTTGGAGTTCATATCTATGCATGATTTTTTTTTTATTGTTGGATAGTGCTCTTGAATGAGAAATATACTTGAAGGAGGTAGTGATTTTTACTCTTTGATTTGCAAATGAATGTATGCCTAGAATTGATTGTGAATATTGTGGGTGCTCAACATTTGGTATTTAATGGGAAATGAACATTTCATGCCTAGGTAGTATTAGTAATTTTCCATCCTATTACAATTTAAGATTCTTTGTTGGTGTATATTTATTGATTCCCATAAATGGTTTGAAGGGTTGCATGCATACCCAACATTTTTATGTGCATGAATTATCTGAATTACTGGTGAATGTGCAAGGTTTTAGTAGAGAATAAATTATTCTCGAAACCAAGAGGAGCTCTGTTGGATATCAGGTATTCCCCTTTAGTATTTCTAGAGCATCATACATCTTTAGTTATTATTCAATCATATACCATTTAATTCTCTTTGTCAAATACAAGCTCATTGATGTTTAGTTAGTATTCAGTGATTTAACCTATTATTGTATTTCACAAATGTAGGTCTGAAGGGTGGTCACCTCCATGATCCACAACACATTTTTGAAAAGGTATGTGCTTCCCATGTTTTTCTAGTCTTTCCTTGGTTGTTTTTGACGTGTCTGGGAGCATACTAAAAGAAACCAAGGCAAGATAAGAAAACATGGATAACACGTGAATCTTCACAAAGATTCGACAACTTAATGATGAAGATTGGACATGGAACAACATAGTGGTGAAGATTGGAGATGGAACAACCTTAGCATGCTCAGTTGGGCAATTGGCTCTATTTCAAGTTTTATGATGGAGGAACAGGTATAATATATTTTTCGCAACTGTCATTTATGGTCTTTTTATAGTTGTTTATTTGGTTTTCTATCCATATTCATATTTATTGACTAGATGTTTATTATTGCTAAAACTGGGTGATCATGTCCTATATAGAGGTGATTGCTTTATCAATTATTGTATAGTATAGACTATATTAGTTTGTTGGAATAGGTTATGGATTGATGCATTATCTGTCTTGTGGGTTGTTTTTTAGTTGATTGGAATTATTATCCCCATTTTGTGAGATAACTAAGGAGATCATGTCTCGAGGCCCTCAGGTTGTAGATATGGAGTGCCAAGAGACTACATGACCAACAACGTTCACTTTCACTTACAAACGGTCGCTCCCTCACCACATTTGATCCATTGTTAGCGCATCCACCACACTAGATGGATTCCGAAAGGCACTGGGCCTTACTCCATGAGGTACAAGTCAGTTATTATGGTGAGTGTCATATCAATATTTGAGTCATTTTGAATGTGTTATATCTTATATTTCTTTATATTTCATGACATATGCTTGGACATTATTCCTCTTTCTCTATTTCACCTTTGTGGTTGACTTGTTCCCTAGTAATTGGTATTCCTCGCGAATGGATTTGTTACTAGGAACTCCCTTGAAGATCCATCATATTGTTCCTAGCTATACTTACCACTTTCCATCACCTAAAATCCCCCATTTCCTTGTCTCTTGGTATTTTAGCGTATATTGACCCAAGAAGGGGTTGTCCCTCATTCCATGGGAAGAAGGGGATGAAGGCCCAGAGGGATTGATGTTGGATAAAAAAATAAAAGCATATATAAATACCTTCCATATGCTTCACCCAGGGATCCCCTGAGAAATCAATGAAACACTTCTCTATAATAAAAAGGGGAACCACAAGAATAAATGATAGTGAATTCTTAGGGGGTTAGTTGGAGGATAGGAGGTCTCATCATGAGTTGACCCATCATGGTAATGGGTATCTAGCTATATGAAATTACCATCATCTCACCACAAATATAGGGTAGTGGCTCTCAGTTACACAACTGAGAGAAAGGGGGTCTCATCACGAGCAAACCTTCTCATTTTCTACAAGGGATTTTTGAGTGACACTGACATTATATGGATACCACGCTAGGATAGTGGCATTCAAATCTTCATTTAAAACATGAACGAAATAAATAATGCTAAGAGGATGGGCTTGGAAAAATTTCATTGCAAATGAAGGTGCCACACACCCTCTACAAAGGCACCCATGAATGAGACACTACAACCCCTTGTATGTCATGAACCCCATGCCCAATGAGTCTTGATCCACAAACAATTCATATACTTCACATTTCTTAGAGATGAATCACGTGGGAAACACTCCTTGACCTAGGGAAAGATATACCTAATAGGACACCTCGTCAACCCTCCCATATCCAAGCTTGGCAAGTTGCATAATGTCTTTGAGAACTTATGTGTTTGACCGGGTAATCTTTGATGCACATGATTGGGTGGATCACTTATTGATTTTATTTACTCACCATCATATTATGACTTGAGATGCTTGGAGGACATGCTTATTAATCTTTGCAGGATCTAGTTGGTGAACAATTATGGAAGAACAATCCTAGCTTGGGCTTCCATGGGGCTTGAATCCCACAGGTTGGATGCCAAGGGTCCACATGCCAGATGAAAGAGACGTACCTTTTTAGTCCTAGAAGACATCATGGATGACATAAACTAGCCCTTACATGCCAAACATTTTTCCTAGAAGAAGCTTGGCGCCACCTAGAGGGCTAGAATTTAGTGGTGAAGGTGTTGCTTGATGACATGTGGCATGTTTTTAATGAAGGAAGCTTGAATACCATCAAGAGAAGACTTGGATGAATGACAAGTGGATTTCGGAGGCCTAGCCATGCACCCAATACCAAAACAACTTCTTCAACATGCCAAAACATCCCCTAAAGGTGTGATGTCACCTATTCTAGGGTTTCTTTTGTGTAAAAGTGAATTTTAAAGGTGATTTGTTTAATATTATTTTGTTGCAAGGGGTAAGATAAGGGTTGTGGACCCCTTATATTATGTTTTACCCTTGCTAAGTGGACAAAGTATGTGAAGGACATTTTTTATAGATAGAGATCATAAGATCTCATTTTATATCACATCTCTCCCATTTGGAGAGGCCTTGGACTGAAATTTTCGCTATATTTGGCTATTTCTCTCTCGTGCTTTTGTGTGTGGATATATTTCTTGGTTATTGGTTGGTGGAGGTATGCGCTAGACTTGGAAGGATTTTCTCTTGCTATTGTGGTGGTTTATCTTAGCATCGTTTCAGCTTGAATTGGTAAGAAAATATGCATTGTGTTATCATTTTTGTTTCAAGTCAAGGCTGATTGTTGCTAGAGCTAGGCGGGAAGTATAAGGGAATACACCCCTACCTTATCCTCCATCATAATTTTTCTTAACTATTGTTGATTTAGCAAGGGTTTACTAAGAGAAGTATAAGGACATACACCCTCTTAGTCTAAACCCTAGCTAGGGATACTTACCTTTGGGAGTAAAAGGGATTACATCCCGAAGGAAGGTAGTACCTCTAGCTTATTATTTTCTTGACTCCATTAACCCAACCATTAAAAGAATTAGTCATCACTTGTTGCATTGGAGAAATAAGTTGTTTCCTCGGTAAACATGAAAGTCAAGGTCTTGAGTTTCTCTCACTGAGATTTTTTTCTTTGAGCCCTAGGCTCTCTCCCCTCATTGAGGCATCCCCTCTGTCTTACTGAATCTTGCTTATGTTAACAAACTAACCCTACATTCATAAGGCTGTAGAAACCCTAACTTCTCTAACCCTAATAACTCACAAACTAGCCCTAGACTTAAGCTCAAACTTTGCCCTCATGTTCTACTTGCTATAGTGCACTTTTGGGTCAACTTTTGGGAAAGCTTCATTGGGTAATTTTGCTATTGTAATGCATTGTATGTTACAGCCATAAGGATGATAAATTTTACTGCAGATATATTTTATGATAACCTTGCTTTAAATGTCAAAGTGCATTCTAATCCTTAGTCGTTTGCTAATTTAACTCTTATTCTTTCAAATTCACTTATACTAGATCTTATTGCACTTGTCATGGTTTAATAATTGTTCATATATTGATCGATGTGATGCTGAAAATTAGGGACAACAAGCTTAAATTTCTTGTCCACCTAATATAATATATGCCAGTGTGGTTTTTCTCGTGTCTCAGGAAGGTACAAAAACTTTTACAGGTACCAAAATACTTGGAAACCTTAAACCACCGAGAGAGGATTAATGAAAACCATTTTCATATTCCATCATTGACCTTTAGGGGGGCACTTCTCTTCCTTCCATACCATCTATCTCAATCCCCCCAGGGTCCCCAGGATCACCTCCCTAGACTGACCTAGTCACCCTTGAAGCGCAAGACCTATATCGAGGTGACATTGGGTATAGTGTCTAAACGTTGTCGCCAAATTGGTGGTTGAGTCAGGATTTTCCCAACCTAAAAAATGTGCGATAACATTTTGGTGTCATTGTTGGGAATGATTTTAAATCCTCTTCTAAACCATAATGACACTTTGGCAAGCTATCCCAAAGCCTTTTCCCTAGCTTTCCTGGTGACTCCACCCAAGGAGCATTCCCTTTCCATCCTTTATGAGATCTTATTGAAGTTCATCTAGAAACTCCACATTCCAAGAACCCACCTTATCCCTTTCCTTCCTTTGATGAGCCTTGAGCTCATTTGACAAATACATTGAGGTATTACAATAAGTAATGGAACCATGGCCTCATGGGACTTACCATGGGATTTCCATAAGTTGTGTCCCTCTTTTTATGTTCAGTATATTTCTGGATATCCAAACAATTTCCCAACATAATGGAGGGAAAATTTCCCCAAGTTTAATGGAGATCCAACACTAGCAATCACCCATGTCGTCAATTATATGAAGTATGCTTCAAGCCTAGGAGTGCTACATGAGGATGTTCTAATGAATATTTTTGTATCTTCGCTAGAATCAAGTCAAATGAATCTTCTTTCACACTCATGTAATTCAAAGAGAATCCCTTCTTATACCAATATCATTGAATAATTTCTCAAGCACTATCAGCCAACTACCCAGAATTTGCAAGATACTTTCCAAGAGATCAAACATGTTCTTTGCAGAGAAGGTTTTCCTGTAGATGAGGATGAATAAAGATTGAAGAATATATTGATGAAGAAGATCTGAATGAGACATATGATGAATATGTACTATCTTCCCTCCCACTTGATGAGGAAATCCAGACATTTCCTTCTCCTGCACATCAAGAAGAGAACATGATGAGTCACAATCCTCTTTAAAACTTTGATGATGCTTTGTTCCATGACTTTGGAAATGAAGAAAATTGTTAAAAGGATATCGATGAAGTTTCTCTTGCAGAAGGCTTGAACGAAACATTGATATCTACTTTCCATTTTGAAGAGAATGAAGTTCTCCAGTCTTGTGAAGATGTAATCATCTCCTGTGATGCATATGAATCCGTGGAACAACCATTAGGTATAATTGACGACCACATTGATGATTTCCTACAGGTTGGGAGATGTAGATGGGATGTGGGTTGCTTCATTATTGATAGAGATACCATTTATGACATTGAGTGTATCTCTCAGGCATAGGAGGTTGTAATGTCATCTTTAGAGGACTTGTCTTCATGCATGATTGATTCAGATATTTGGCATCTTGGTGATGATATGATTGCATATTTGTTCCACCCCTTCGAGGATGACTTTTCACAACATAATCAGAGTGATATTCAGTCATGCCTTGATACATACCCTTTTGAGGATGCATATTTGTTTTGTGAGGAGTTTTAGCCACTATGCTCATATTTTGATAGGTCATGGCCATCCCAAAGCAGTTCGAGGTCCACACTATGAAATGAAATTACTTTCATGTTGAGACTTTGGAAAGGGATGTCAAGACAAAGAGGAGATGTTTCCTAAGTTCGACGAAGGATTTTTCTCTAGATATAAGGCTATTCCTTACCAAATTTCCTCTTCTTTGGGAGATCAAAGGGTTTTCTTGGTATCTCTTGTCCTTTCTCAGCCTTTAGGGAGCAGTGATTTTCTAGATGACGAGTCGTCATCGTCTACATATGGTAGCCCTCTTCAGAGATGGATTGATCATGCTTGTAGATACACTTTCAAGTGGGATGATCAGGCTGATGGTTGATCTTTCCAACAAGATTTCCTCCCTCCCAGCCATCTCCATAAGTTTTATTTTGTGCTTGATTATATGTTTATTTATACTCATGATTATTATGTGCTTGACTTATGTTTTTTGTATTACATGATTAAGCATAGGAGGAGATACTTTAATGAGATAGTCAATTGGTTCCACTGGTTGTATGACTTCACCTGACATCAACTATCACCTGATATTCAGGGCCCTAAGGCCCAAGGTAAGTAGGTAGGTCATCTTGATTCCCCGCATTTGCATATTTATTTCTCATATCAATTTAGATGCATTTCATTTTTCATTTTTCTCTACTTGCATATTGATTTCATACTTAGTTTAGAAATTTAAAAAAAATGCTAAAATTTTATTTTCTAGATTAATTTCCGTGTGCATTTTGATGTATATGGACGAAAGGTGATAGAACCACCCTATATTTTATGGTTTCTTGTTTCATTGTAGGCACAAGTCTACCAAGAGATGCTTCAGTTCTCATGCACTCTACGACGAACACATGTCCCCAAGTAGGATCCATATGCTATCGCCATTTTTTGGGATAACTAAGGAGATCATGTCTCGAGGCCCCCAGGTTGCAGATATGGAGTGTTGACAGACTACATAACCAATGGTGACCACTTGCACTTATATAATCCCACTCCCTCACCACATTTGATCCATTGTTAACACATCCACCACGTGAACTGGCTTCCGAAAGGAATTGTGCCTTGCTCCATGAGGTACAAGTTAGGTATTATGGTGAGTGCCATTTCAATATTTGAGGTATTTTTAGTATGTTGTATCTTAGACTGGTTTATATTTCATGACATATGCTTGGACATTATTTCTTTTTCCATGTTTCACCTTGGTGGTTGAATTTTTCTTCCTCGGAATGGGCTTGTTACTAGGCACTGCCTTGAAGGGTCATTGTACCATTCCTAGCCATACTTACCACTTTTCATCACCTAAAACCCCTCATTTCCTTGTCTCTTGGGATTTTAGGGTGTATTGAACCAATAAGGGGTTGTCCCTCATTCCATGGGAAGAAGTGGATAAAGGCCTAGAGGGATTTTTGTTGGATAAAAAGTAAAATCCTATATATAAACCTTCTAGATGCTTCGCCCAGGGATCCCCCGAGAAATAAATGAAATGCTTCTTTGTAAAAAAAGGGGGACCCAGAATAATAAATGATAGTGAATTATTAGTGGGCTAGTTGGAGGATAGGATGTCTCATCACGAGCCAGCCTATCATGGTCATGGGTATCTAGTGGTATGAAATTACCATCATCTAGTCACCAAGCCAGGGTAGTGGCTCTCAGTTACACAACTGAGAGAAATGGGGTTCTCATCATGATCCAACCCTCCCATTTTACGCAAGGTATTTGTGAGTGACATTGTCATTATCTGCACACTGAGGCTAGGACAGTGGAATTCAAATCATCCTTTAAAACATGACATACACAAACAATGGCAAGAGGATGGGCTTGGAAAAAGTTCATTGCAAACAAAGGTGCCACACACCCTCTACAAAGCCACCCATGAATGAGACACTATGACCCCTTGTATGTCATGAAACCCATACTAAATGGGTCTTGATCCATAAACACTTCATCTACTTCACATGGCTTAGAGAGGGATCACTTGGGAAACACTCCTTGACCTAGGGAAAGATCTACCCAATATGACACCTCATCAACCCTCCCATATCCAATCTTGGCAAGTTGCATAATGTCTTTGAGTGCTTACTTGTTTGATTGGGTAATCTTTGATTCACATGCTTAGGTGGCTCATTTATTTATTTGATTTACTCACCATGATATTATTACTTGAGATCCTTAGAGTGACTGCTTATTTGTCTTTACAGGACCTAGTTGGTGGACATTTTTGGATGAACAAGCCTAGCTTGGGCTTCCATGGGGATTGAATCCCACAGGTTGGATGTCAAGGGCCTGCATGCCATATGAAAGAGATGTACCTTTGGATGCTTATAAGACATCATGGATGACATGACCTAGCCCTTACATGCCAAATGTTTTTCCTAGAAGAAGAAAAACATCACTTTTAGAATCTTGACGTCACCTAGAGAGATAGGGTTTGGTGGTGAAGGTGTTGCTTGATGACATGTGGCATGTTTTGAAGGAAGGAATCTTGAATGCCATAAAGAGAAGACTTGGATGAATGACAAGTGGCCTTTGGAGGTCTAGCCATGCACCCACTACCCCAACGACTTCTTCAAAGTGCCAAAACGACCCCTAAAGGGGTGATGTCACCTATTCTAGGGTTTCTTTTGTGTAAAAGTGAATTTTAAAGGTGAATTTTTTAATATTATTTTGTTGCAAGGGGTAAGATAAGGGTTGTGGACCCATTATAGTATGTTTTACCCTTGCTAAGTTGACAAACTATGTGAGTGACATTTTGTATAAATAGAGATCATAAGATCTCATTTTATATCACGTCTCTCCCATTTGGAGAGGCCTTGGACTAAAAATTTTGCTATCTTTGGATATTTTTCTCTTGTTATCTTGTGTGTGGATATCTTTCTTGGTTATTGGTTCATGGAGGTATGTGTTAGCCTTGGAAGGATTTTCTCTTGCTATTGTGGTGGTTTATCTTAGCAACTATTCCTTGAATTAGTAAGAAAATCTACATTGTGTTATCATTTATGTTTCAACTCAAGGTCAATTGTTGCTAGAGTTAGGTGGGAAGTATAAGGGAATACACCCCCACCTTAGCTTCCATCATAATTTTGCTTAACTATTGTTGATTTAGCAAGGGTTTACTAAGAGAAGTATAAGGGCATACACCCTCTTAGTCTAAACCCTCTCTAGGGATACTTACCTTGGGGAATAAAATGGCTTACACCCCCAAGGAAGGTAGTATCTCTAGATTATTATTTTCTTGACTCCATTAAAATAACCATTAAAACCACTAGTCAACACTTGTTGCATTGGAGAAATAAATTGTTTCCTTGGTAAACATGAAAGTCAAGGTCTTGAGTTTCTCTCAATGGGATTTTGTTCTTTGAGCCCTAGGCTCTCTCCCCTCATTGAGGCATCCCCTCTCTCTTACTAAATATTGTTTATGTTAACAAATAACCCTACAGTCATAAGGATGCAACAACCCTAATTGTTCTAACCCTAATAACTCACAAACTAACCCTTGACTTAAGCTAAAACTTTGCCCTTATGTTCTACTTCATTATAGCACCCTTTTGGGTCAACTTTTGGGCAAGTTTACTTGGGTAATTTCTCTGCTATAATTCATTGTATGTTACAGCCATAAGGCTGATAAATTTTACTGCAGAGATATTGTATGGAAGCCTTGCTTTAAATGTCAAAGTGCATGCTAATCCTTACTGATTTTCTAGTTTAACTCTTATGCTTTCAAATTCACTTATACTAGCTCTTATTGCACTTGTCATGGTTTAATAATTGTTGATATATTGATTGATCTACTACTGCAAATTAGGGACATCAAGCTTAAATTTCTTGTCCACCTAACATAATATATGCTAGTGTGGTTTCGCTTGTGTCTTGGGTAGGTAGAAACACTTTTGCAGGTACCCAAAGTCTTGGAAACCTTAAACCACCGAGAGAAGAGTCGTCAAAACCATCTTCCTCTTCCATTATTTACCTTTAGGGGGGCACTTCTCTTCCTTCCATTTCATCGGTCTCAATCCCCCCAGGGTCACCACAATCGCCTCCCTAGAATTACCTAGTCACCCTTGAAGCATGAGACCTATATCGAGGTGACATTGGGTATAGTGTCTCAAATTTGTTGCCAAATTGGTGGTTGGGTCGATATTTTCCCAACCTACAAATTGTGAGACAACATTTTAGCATCATTGTCAGGGAGGATTTTAAATCCTCTTATGAACCCTAACATTTTAAGTTGTCCCAAAGCCTTTTCCCTAGATTTCCTAGTGACTCCACCCAAGGAATGTTCCCTTTCCACCCTTGATGACCCTTTCTTGAAGTTCATATGGCAACTCCACCTTCCAAGAACCCACGTTATCCCTTTCCTTCCTTTGATGATCCTTGAGCTCATCCGATGACTCCATTGAGGTATTAACATAAGTAATGGAACCATGGCCTCACGGGACTTACCATGGGATTTCCATAAGGCTTATCCTTCTTTTGATGTTCATGATATTCCTATATATCCAAACCATTTCCCAATGGAATGGAGAGAAAATTTCCCCAAGTTTAATGGTGATCCAATTCTAGCAGTCACCCATGTCATCAATTATATGAAGTATGCTTCAAGCCTAGAAGTGCTACATAAGGATGTGCTAATGAATATTTTTGTATCTTCACTGGAATCAAGTCAAAGGAATCTGCTTGCGCACTCATGCAATTTGAAGAGCATCCCTTCTTCTACCAATCTCATTGAATATTTTCTCAAGCACTATCGGCCAACTACCCAAAATTTGCAAGATACTTTCCAAGATCTCAAAGACATTTTTTGCAGAGAAGGTTTTCTTGTAGATGAGGATGAAGAAAATATTGAAGAATATCCTGATGAAGAAGATTTGGATGAGACATATGATGAAGATGAAGTATCTTCCCTTCCACTTGATGAGTAAATCCAGACATTTGCTTCTACTGCACATCAAGAAGAGAACATGATGAGTTACAATCATTTTGAAAACTTTGATGATGCTTTGTTCCATGACTTTGGAAATGAAGAAATATGACAAAAGGATCTCGATGAAGTTTTTCTTGTAGAAGGCTTGAACGAGACACTGATATATGATTTCCTTTTTGAAGAGAATGAAGTTCTCCAGTCTTGTGAAGAGGTAATCAACTCTTGTCATGCAGATGAATCTATGGGACAACCCTCATATATAATTGATGACCACATTTATGATTTCATATAGGTTGGGAGATGTATATGGGATGTGGGTTGCTTCATTATTGATAGAGATATCGTTTATGACATTGAGGGTATCTCTCAGAAAGAGGAGGTTGTAATGTCATGTTCAGAGGAATAGTCTTGATACATGTATGATTTAGATATTTGGCAGCCCAATGATGAATCTATGATTACATATATTTTTTTCCCCTTCTAGGATGACTTGTCGCAGCATACTCAAAGTGATCTTAAATCATCCCTTGATAGATACCCTTTTGGGGATGCATATTTGTTCTATGAGGATTTTCAACCATTATGTTCATATTTTGATAGACACTGGGTCGTGGCCAACCAAAGTAATCTAAGGTCCACACTACCAAAAAAAAGTAATTTCATGTTGAGAATTTGGGCAAGGATGTGCAACCAAAGAAGAGATGTTTCCTAGGTCCGAAGAAGGATTTTTTCTCTAGACATAAGGCTTTTTCATACCCCATTTCCTTTACTTTGGGAAATCATAGGGTTTTCTTGGAATCTTCTGACCTTTCTCATCCTTCAAGGAGTAATTATTTTCTAAGTGAAGATGAAGATGAGTCATCCTCTACATATGGTATGCCTCTTTAGATATGGATTGGTCAGGCTTGTGGATACACTTTCATGTGGGATGATCAGGTTGATGGTTTATCTTTCCAGCAGGATTTCCTCCCTCCCACCAATCTCCATGAGTTTTATTTTGTGATCAATTATATGTGTATTTATACTTATGATTAGTATGTGCTTGAATTATATTTGTTGTATTACATGATTAAGAATAGGGGGGTATAATTTGATGAGATGGTCAGTTGGTTCCACTGATTGTATGACTTCACCTGGCATCAACCATCACCCGATCTTCAGGGCCCCAAATCCCCAGGTAAGTAGGAAGGTCATCATCATTTCCTGCATTTGAATATTGATTGCTCATATTAGTTTAGATGCATTTCATATTTCATTTTTCTCTACTTGCATATTGATTTCATACTTAGTTTAGAAATTAAAAAAACAAATGACAAAATTTTATTTTCTAGATTAATTTTCATGTAGATTTTGATGTATATGGGCGAAGGGTGATAGAACCACCCTATATTTTATGGTTTCTTGTTTCAGTGTAGGAATAAGTCTACTAGGATATGTTTTGGTTCTCATGCACTCTACGACGAGCACATGTCCCCAAGTAGGAGCCAGATGCTATCCACATTTTGTGGGATAACTAAGGAGATCATGTCTCAATGCCCTCAGGTTGTATAAATGGACTTTCGAGAGACTACATGACCAACAATGTCCATTTTCAATTACATAATCCCACTCCCTCACCAAATTTGATCCATTTTTAGCACATCCCCCACACGAGATAGCTTCCGAAAGGAACTAGGCCTTGCTACATGAGGCACAAGTAAGGTATTATGGTGAGTTTCATTTCAATATTTGAGGCATTTTGAGTATGTTGTATCTTAGACTACTTTAGATTTCATGACATATACTTGGAAATTATGCCTTTTGTCCCATTTCACGTTGGTGGTTGAATTGTGCCCCAGTAAGTGGTCTTCCTTAGGAATGGTTTGTTTCTAGGAACTCCCTTGAAGAGATAGTGTATCATTCCTAGCCATACTTACCACTTTCCATCACCTAAAACCCCCCATTTCCTGTCTCTTGAAACTTTAGGGTGTATTGACCCAAGAAGGGGTTGTCCCTCATTCCATGGGAGGAAGAGGTTGAATACCCAGAGGGATTGTTGTTGGATAAAAATATAACATCCTATATATAAACCTTCCATATGCTTCATCCAGGGATCCCCCAAGAAAGCTGTCGGGCTCGTGATATGGTTAATTTAATGATAATGATTATATCCTTTTTTGCCAATATTATATGTGCATTTTCCTATTTTGAAGAGTTTTTGAAGGATTTGTGTATCAAATCGCCAAAGATTACACCAGGAACGTATGATTGATGTTTTATGATTGTTTCAAGTATAATTCAACATGTTTTAATGATTCCAGGAAACAAACTCGCAATATGTGTGTCACAGGGAAAAAACGCATGGTGTTTTTCCATATGGCACTCCATCCGATACTCCATCCAGTACTGCATCCGATACTCCATCTGGAACTGCGTCTGGCACTCCATCCTGCACTAAAACCATGGGCGGGTTGGTGGTTATCATATCGAGGACAAGCGATGGGAAAATCAGAGACACATGTTTTGCTTGTGCTCGTGGCCTCCAACTATTGAGCTTCTGACAACTTGGATGTTGGGAGTTTATTGGCTCGCTTAGTTTCTAAAAGCCACCAACAGTTAAGACACATTAAATGTGATTTACTGTTTTTAGAGGAGGTCGACCCTTCCAGTGGTCGACCTCTCAGTTTGTAACCTCTATAAATACCACAGCAATGGTCAAACAGATAAAAAAGGATAGTTAAGCTTTGTTTTTCCATTTCAAGACATTTTCTCTAAACTGTGTAAAACTGTGTTTTTAATTTTAATTGTTGAAATCGTGTTGATTGAGCTCGTGATTCATTGTTGAGGAGTAGCCACGACCTGCTGGGGGGCCCACCAGTGGTATGGGTGATCAATATTCAATCAATGACCTTGTGAATTCACGTAGTATAGTTGTCATTTCTTTCATTTCCTGTACATGAGTTTTTATTATTTTTATTTACTGTATAATTGTTGTTCATAGTTTAAATGCTTCAGTTTCTTTTTGCAAGGTACTTATGAAGGCTAGTGTTAATATGCAATGACTTTTTAATTTATAGGAACTAGCTTGCAAGATTAGATACTAAACCCTGTGTGTAATTAGATGATAGTTAGAACTTATATATGCTGAAATAGAATTTAAAACAAAGTTTTTAGTTAATGGTTTCTTTGGCGAGGTTTCGATGGATGATTAGTTGTTAGTTTTGAATTTAGTTTTCAATTTGCTTATCTTGTTTGCTCAGTCAGTTCTTAGTTTGCTTATCTTGTTATATGATGATATAGAAATAGGATTTCATTTATGTTTTATGAGTATTTCCCTTTGCAATTTAATTTGTTAAAATAATATTAGTTTAATTTATTTTATGCAATTTCCATTCTAGATCTAGGTTGCAATTTTAATTTGAAGTTTGATTATTGAGTTTAGTTTTTAGTTATGAATTTCTATTAGTATGATTTTTCTTACATTAGCATAGAATGCAATTGAATTGAATAAAATAGTGTTTTTATATTGTTGATGACTAGTGCATAAACTGAAGAATCACATGGATTTGCAGGGTAGTTGATGTTGCTTATATGATGGCTAAGTTCTCATTAGATTGTCTAATTCATACTTTTCACTTTTCTATAGAAGTCAATATTGAGTTTATCCCTCTTGATTTATCATTAATTGTTAAATGCCATAGTGATATCATAAGACACCGGAGACATAACCATCAACACTATATTTGAGTTTCCTTGCTTTTGTGGATTAGAGAATAGTCTTCTTGCTCTGGCAGATTAAAGAATAGTTTTCTTATCATAGATTAAAGAGTAGTTGTTGATTACTTTTATTGTCATGATGCTTTGAATTTAGTAGATTAAGATTTCCTTTCGTAAATTAGAAGTAATTATGAAGTTTAAYTTAAGAATAGAGTTCACTTGCTTATTAGTTTGATTAGTTGCTTATTGAGTAATTTTGATTAGTTTACTTGTTGTAGAAGTTACCATAGGTTAGTTAGTTGATTTATTGCTTGTTTATTTTCTTTAATAGGGTAGTTGCTTGCTTGTTTATTTACTTACTTTTTGCTTCTTATTGAATTTGAGTAGGTTAATTAAACTAGCTTCTTGTTGTTATTGCTCATTATATAGATTAAATAGATAGTTTGCTTTTGCTTATTGTCATGATTAAGTTAATTTGATTTAAATAGGGTTTTCATTTTCTTTCTTAGAACAATCCATCGATCCTTTGTTCAAAAGTTACTTAGGGTAAATAGTTTAAGTTTCTTAATAGGGTTTGATCAATAGTAGTCTTTGCTTAAGTAGATTAGCCCTTAGATAGCCCATTTCTTTAATTAGAATATACTACCTCTAGCCTTTCTTCCTTGGCACATACAGTGCTACAACTCTAAGTTTACTTACCCCGGGTTGACAATTTAATTAAGGGTTTTTTAGTGCATATAGAACACCCATCATTTTTGGCATCATTGTCGGGGAGTTGTCTCAAGGTAGGAAATAGTTAGGAAATAGATCATTTCTAAACCTTAGCATTAGTTTGGTGGCGAGGGAACTTTAAGACGAGAAGTAATAACCTGGGAATCTTCTATAGCAAGTTCCCCCAAACTCAATGGTAGTTTTTATTTTTGTTTTTGTTTTCTTTCATGAACAGACCTAGAGACCCAAAAGGTAGATACATTAAATCTAAATCAGATCTTTCGACCAAGGTTCCTTCCAACCTTTTTGGGGGAAGGAACGTTCCACTCATAAAATCCACAGACCGATACTAAAAAACATGAGTTATCTCAACCCAAAGAGCTAAAGTTGTCTATGAAGAGACTAAGACAGGGAGCACTATAGAATAGAAAATTGAAGCATCAGTAATAGTGGAACATGAGGCAAGACCACTCAAGCCTTCCATAGAACCAAACAATACAACCTTTGTTTTTTTACCACCATCAGTAGACCCTAATTTTAAAAGACATAATAGACCATGAACATGTGAATACATTGTTTTGTAGTTCAACCAATATAATTGTCTCTCAAATGACACAAAAAAATTGGCACCGATAATCTCAACCAGCTCGAGTAGAGCCCCAGACATCCAAACAGTAAGAAGACCTTCCCATCAGAGGGATACCTTGTTCTCTTCAATAATAAATCCACTTAAGTACTCTCTTTTTGGAAACCAAACCAATATGGATTATTGGGAGGATCACAACATTGTAAGACACGGGGAAGAAGAAGAAGTTGGAAACTAAACTGAAACTACCTTCGGGTTTCCAATTTTGGACACCACCCCAAATGTCAATATGAAAAATATTCCCCTCTCAGCACTTCCCACCTTCTATGGTAAAAGCAGTGAAGATACATATACCTTCCTATTTGAGTTTGAAATCTTGTGTATGAGCTACAATTACTTACAAGATACCTAGAAACTAAAACTCTTTCCTGCCACCCTCAAGGACTCTGCACTAAGATGGTTCATGGGGTTGGGAGAATCCAGTATTAGGTCTTGGGAAGCCATGAAAGATATATTTATTAAGAATTAATAGGATTATTGCAATACCAAGCAGTCTCGTAATGAAATTTTCAAAATCCAACAGTTAGAAGACGAGAATCTCGAGGATTATATGGAAAGGTTCGCTTATATATCCCACAAATCAAAATACCATGAACTTCCAGATGTTGCAGTTAGGGATTTGTTCCTTAAGGGAATTTCATAGGAATACCTATAGATCCTTAACCTGGTGGAATCAAGAGGCATCTCCCATAAACCATTTGTTGAAATCTATGAAATGTGTAAGAATTACTCAAGGAGTAGAGCTAAAACATGAAAGAATGTTCAAGACCCTTATAATAGAAACCTAAAACCAGTTAGTTCAGGTGGTATCACAAGAGAAGAGACAAGGAACCTTTTAGAAAAATTCAAGACAAATATCTTAAGCACAATAGGTTCTCAGTTGGACACCCTAAAAATTAAAAATAAACAGGAGGAGGAAAATGCAACAATGAGCATATATTGCCCAAGATGTAAGAGGAGGCATTCCTCAAGAGAATTCCCATTAGATAGCATTTTAGTTTGTGGCTTCTGCACAGAGGACCACTCAATTAAAAAATGTTCATCATTTCCCAGTTTTTTAGCCCTCTATAGGAGTGGGGATCCTAGGGAATCCTCTTATTCACCTAGGAGGCCATGGAACCCTAGGAACCAGCCTACATACCTAGATCCACAATCCCAAGTTCCACCCTATTATCAACAACAACAACAGTGGAACTCACCAAGTTGGAAAAACTGGTATATACAGTACCAACACCCTTGGCTTCAAGGATGAAGAGGAGGACATAACCAAGGGAACCCTCAAGCTCCACTTGTCGTTGTGCCCAACCATCCTTATCCTCAGTTTCCACCGAACACTCCACAAATTCTGCCAGGTTTTGTTCCACCACCTTTACTTCCTATTCCACAACAACAACCACAACAATATCAGAGTGCAAGCTCCCCAAGACTAACATTATTACCAGCACAACCAGTGCCCAATCCCAATAACAGACCCACTCAACCTCTTCACAATGTTGAGATGAATGCCTTCCCTACATATGTTATTACGCATGTACCATTACAGGAGATTCAACTGAGGTCGAGAAAAGCTATGGATAGGCAGATACCCTGAGTAGTCATCCAGGAAGAAGAAGAAGAAGAAATCCCCAAAAAACCCATGAATGAACTAGGTGGGAAGATGTTATTATTCCTAAGGACCAAGAACCCAGGCTTCCCAAGAATGAACCTTCACAAATTATGAAGGCCCATCCTTATCCAGAAAGATCGGTAATCAAGAAACCTACCACCCGACCGGAATTTGACATCTTGAATGAATTGAAGAATATTTGTGTCAAGATTCCCTTATTTCAATCCATTAAGGATATTCCAATATATAGTACGGTAGTCAAAGAATTGTGTATTAAGAATCTGGGTAGGAAGCATAAGGACCCTCCTATAGTACATTTGATAAAAGAACTTTATGAGTACATATCAAAGCAGCCTAAGGTAGAAAAATATGGGAACCGAGGAAACCCTATAGTAACCATAACCATTAATGATGTTTCCATTGGAAACACTCTCATAGACCTAGGGGCATCCATCAATGTTATGATCGCTACTACCTTGGAGAAATTACAGTTGAAACCTCTTCTTGGACCTACCCCAACAATTTTGGAATTAGCAGATAAAACTAGGGTTATACCTGAAGGAATTTTGGATGATATCATAGTTACTTTAGCTTCATGGGAGTACCCAGTAGACTTTTTGGTCATCCACTCAAAGGATCCTACCAAATTCCATCCCTTTATTTTGGGAAGACCTTGGTTAGCCACAACCAATGCATTTATTGGTTGTGAAGAGGGAGAAATGACCATCTCAAATGGACTTTCTATCCAAAAGCTCACCATATACCCTCCAACTCAACCTATTATGGAGAATCTATGGTGGCTTGAATGTCCATATGATAATGAGGACTAGGAAGAACCCGTATTTCCAACTGACCATGCCTGGGCACTTCAGGAGCACACAATGGAAAATGTGCTAAACCAGTTCATTTATGTTATCACGTGTGTTGATTTTCCACAATATTTTCCCCAATTTGAGTACATGTTTGGGGAATAATTTCAGGAACAATTGGACCCATCCATTTTGTCTTCGAAATATTTTATCTTCGAGATAGACAAGTCTGCCACATCTTATACTATTCCATACGAGATTAGTCTAGGGAAATTTTTACATATAAACTCCGAACTAGATGCAGACCAACAAAAATAGTTAGTAAGTATCCTTAAAGAACAATCAGGGGTATTCACCTGGGAATACACTGACATGAAGGGTATACACCCTAACACATGTATCCATCACATATATAGCCAGGGGGAAGTAACACATGTTAAGAAACCCTAGAGAAGGATGAACCCAACACTCAAAGATATAGTAAAAGAGGAGATCCAAAAGTTATTAAATGTCAGATTTATTTATCCCATCTCCAACAGTAAGTGGGTATCCCCTCTTGTAGTGGTTCCAAAGAAAGTGACTGGGAAATGGAGAATTTATGTTGATTTCTGGGAACTCAACAAATCCACTCTGAAGGATTACATTCCTCTTCCTTTCATCGACCAAGCTTTGGATACCCTGTCTAGAAAGAAGTATTTCTCCTTTCTAGATGGGTATAGCGAGTATAATCAAATTCTCATAGCTCTTGAGGACCAGGACAAGACTACCTTTACTTGTCCTTGGGGAACCTATGCCTATAGGGTCTTACCATTTCGATTGTGTAATGCTCCCGCTACATTTCAGCGAGTAGTATTACGGATATTTTCCAATCTTACTCATGATTGTGTGGAGGTATACATGGATGACTTCAAAATATATTTAAATACTTACCAGGAAGCCTTAGATAACTTAGAAAAGGTCATTATCAGATGCAAAAAAATGAATTTGTCTCGAAGTCATGAAAAATGTAAAATGTTGTTAACTGAAGGAGTGGTTCTAGGACATCATGTTTCATCTGAAGGGATAAAAGTTGATCCTACAAAGATTAATGTAATAAGTTCATCATCAGAATCCCACTCCCCAAAACTTAGAAAGAGGTGAGAATCTTTCTTGGATATGCCAGATACTACCAGTGGTTTATTGAAAATTTTACAAAGATTGTTGCACCCATGTTTGGATTGTTAATAAAGGATGTTGATTTTCTTTGGACTAAGCAGTTTCAAACTAGCTTTGAGACCTTTTGGCACAAGGGAAGACCCAGGGTTCAACGCTCAAAATCACACCAAAAAAACCCTAACTACTATCCCTTTCAGCAACACCTGTGAAGTAGATGAAGTATCACCCAAGGTAGAGGCAGGGGTGGTTGTAGGACTCAGATGTCTACAACAAGGGGAATATCAAGTGGAGCTATCACAATAATAAGGCAACATTCATATATCTCTTATCCACTAGATCTACTCTGCGCAGCTATACATATGATCTAACACAATAATACAAATAACAGTATAACAATGACAGAGATCCAGACATCAATCGCACATACAACACAAAATATACGTGGTTCACGCTCTCTCTAGGGATACGTCCACATAACTGTGCTTAAGATATATTAAGGTAAAGCTTACAGTTCTAATCTGTGCTCTTAGTCAGCAGGTCTTTTCTCTCTTCTTCCCTCTGTCTCCCACCTTCCTACGCACCCAACTATAGGACTTGATATTTGCACCCAACTGAATATCTTACAATACCAGAAGGCTCTCCCTCTCAGCACTCCTCTCTCTCATAGTACAATAATCTCTGAACCAACAAGAATCAATATCAATACCCAACACTAGTACTGACCTGACCTAGGTCCTCTCGAACTCTATTTATACAGTATAGTCCCTCACCGACAGCCTTAGGTCGAAACCTATGTGTCAAAACCCAAATTACCCAAAACCATAGGTGTCTAAAACCCTAGGTCAACTTGACCCACGTTTTCAGGGCTTCACCAACGTGTCTTTCCTCCCTTCTCGTGTGGTGCTCCAAAGAATCCAATGGTGGATTTCTCTGCTTGTTGAGTTGTCTATGATTCTTTTCTCTTGTTGATCTGTCATCCCTGATCTCCTCTTTCAACGACTTGCTTTTCCATGCTTCGTTCCATATTTTATGTTATTTTTCTTACTTCGACCCAGGGATACTCATTGTGTCTCCCATACAGTTCATGTTTGACCTTTTCTTCCTCGATCTTAACTTTCTTCCATAACCAAGAGCCAACAGGCCCCCAACACTCACCTGTGACTCGTACCAAGGCACTTCAGTTATGATCCTTCCATGTCACCTCGATTTTGGACTGTAAAGTGCAGTCTTTACTTTCTGCTCCATGTCTCCTTCCCATCCTTGTGAAAACTGTCTCTTCTGTGTCTGGTACCCAGTTTCAACTGCACCTGGTACTTAGACCCTTTTCTCCTTTGATTTTACTACGAGCTGTGAGGCAGCTGGTTGTCATAGTACAACTTCAACCGATTCCCATTTACTAATCCCTCTTTCCATTCTCCCTTCAATGTCTTCAGTTGTGCAACTCCTCCTTCTGTAACATAGGTGATCTCATATGGTCCAAGCCAATGCGTTCTGAACTTCCCTGGATGTCTTATAAATTTACTATCATACACCAGTACTAAATCAAAATGATTAAATGCCTTGTTCTTGATGTGTCTATCATGATAGGCCTTCTCTATTTCCTTATGTACCTGCTGATGGAATCCTTTCATAAATCTATCTTCTTCTAGTTCAACCAGTTGGGCAAGCCTCTCATGAACAGCGCTAGTGTCATCCATGTCTGTAAATGCAACAATTCTTAAGCTCAGTACCAAGTACTCCATTGGGACAACAACTTCAAGACCATAAACCAACTTGAAAGGGGTCTGCGTTGTTAATTTCTTACAAGTGGTTCTATAAGCCTAGAGTATTGTTGGTACTCTTAAATCCTAGTCATCCCTTTTCACACTGCAAATCTTTGTCAATGTTGTCTCCAAGATTTTTTTGAATGCTTCAATCATTCTGTTTTCTTGTGGATGGTAAGGTGTACTCTTCTGATGGTGGACTACAAATTCTTCAGTCAGGGCCTCAACTGTCTTCTTAATGAAATGAGTCCCTTGATCGCTCATAAGGGTATTAGGGCATCCAAACTTGGTTATTATGTCATCAAATATAAAATGTGTGGTTGTATTTTCACTACAGTCCTTGATTTCTCTTGCTTCAGCCCATCTAGTCAGGTATTCTGTCGCAGTGATAATATACCTTGCTCCTGTGCGCTTTCCTATTGGGTTTATAGGTCCCATGAAGTCAATGGCCCATTTTTCAAATGATTGTAGGGTCATCTACGGTGCTAGTGGCATTTCGTCTCTTCTAGATGGTTTTCCAACTCTCTAGCATACATCACAGGCTCTGGTATACTCTTTATCATCTTTGTGTAAAGTAGGCCACCAAAGGCCAGCTTGTAGAACCTTCTGCACAGTTTCTTTGCCTACATAATGTCCTCCTATGATGCCTTCATGAGCTTTTGTGAGGATCATTGGGCGCTCTGCTTCCATCACACATTTTCTTAGTATCTCATTGGGTCACATCTTATATAGTTGACCAACTATTGGTGAAAAGTCTACAACGCGTACCACTAGTTGTTTCTTCTGGGAAATTGTATACTCACTTGGAGCCATTCCTGTTGACAGGAATTGGACTATGTTTGTGAAGTGGTCATCCATATTCCTGAGGGCGAGTAGTTGTGCATCCGATAGTGTATCCTCCAGAATAGTGGGTTCTTCACCATGTTCCAACCTCGACAGGTGGTCAGGTCACTTGTTCATTCTTCTTGGCTTAACTATGATCTCAAAATCATATTCTTGAAACGGGAGAAGCCATCGGCATATTCGCCCCCCCAACACTGCCTTGTTGACCATATACTTCAGCGCAAAGTGATCAGTAAAAATTTTAAAGTGTCCTCCTAGTAAGTAATGGAGGAATTTTTATAGCGCATACACCATGGCTAATCCTTCTCTCTCTGTAGTAGATTAATTGATTTCACTTGTGGATAGCTTTCTGCTGGAAAATGATAATGGATGATCAATGTCCCCTTCTCTAGGTTTTGCTAGTACTTCTCCTAATGCAATGGAAGACGCATCAACATGCACATGAAATTCCTTGCTCCAATCTGGAAAGACCAGAATAGGCATAGTCACCATCTTTTGTTTCAGTATATCGAAGCTCTGATGGCATTCTTCTGTCCAACTAGATTGACAGTCTTTCTTTAATAACTTCTCCATTGGCACAGTAATCTAAGCATATCCTTTGATAAATTTCCTGTAATAGCCCATATGTCCTAGCGTAATGTGCAGTTGTTTGACTGAGGTAGGAGGTGGTAAATCAACTATAATTGCAATTTTGGATGGATCCACCAACAATTCTTGCTTGCATACAATATGACCTAATAATAATCCAAATGGTGAGAAGAATATGCACTTCTTCAAATTCAAATAAATTTGACATTGCCTGCATTTATCCAACATTAGCCTTAGACATTCAACATGATTTTTCAGCAAACTAAAAACAGTCCAGTCATCAAAATAGGCTTCTAAAAACTTATGCAAAAATTCTTTGAACGCTTCAACAACCACCCTAGAAAATATGGTTGGGGAATTCTTCATCCCAAATGACATCATTGTCTATTGGTAGGATCCCCATTCTGTGGAAAATGTGGTCTTGTGGTGGTCCTCCTTGGCAATCCGGATATGATGGTATCCTCAAAACCCGTCTGTAAAAGAATATACCTCCTGGCCTCCCACATTGTCTAATACTTCATCTGTGAATGGTTTAGGGAAGGGGTCATGCAAACAAGCAACTTTCAACTTTCTGAGGTCCACACATATTTTGATCTCGCCTATATTCATTTCTTGTACTACCATAGGGATGATCCACTCTGACTCCTCGACAGGTTCAATAATCCCCGATTCCAGCATTCTGTCGAGCTCAATCTTCACTTTTTCCTTATATTTTGGGTTCAATCTGTAGGGTCTTTGCTTGACTGGCTTCACATTTGGTTTCAAAGGTATTCACATTTCTCCCATGGGTCCTTTGATACCTTTGATATCAGTGAACTTGGTCTGAAATAAGTCCTGATACTCATGCAGTAATTCTGTAATTTTTTCAATGGTAGCAACATCCCAGTAATCTCCGACATTGGCAATCTTCTATGTATCCTCTGTCCCAATATTAGCTTTCTTTATCTTGATCGGTTGTCCAATGAATGGTAGTTCAACTCCTGGTCCTTCCACATCCCTGTGGCCTTCTGTCTCAACAATGTTTACCTTCCTCGGATCATCATCTTCGTCATCATTAATGTTGTAACATCCTTGTAATTTCTATAATGGCGTAGTCCATTCGTCCTCTTCTTTCTCCAAAGGGAGGCTAGACGATTCTTTAAATACTTTCTGCCTCACAATATTTAATGCTTGATCTACTGAGGGGAATTCACTTTCAAATAAAAATGTGGTTACAAAATTCTGAAGCATACCTTCCCAATCTGTGGTGATAAGGTGCAGCTCTGCTTAAAGGTACTAGTTAATAGGGGTCATGTCCAATGTGTTAATGAATCTATGTACCCATTTTTCTTAAGGAATGTCACTCCAGGCCTCTTCGCAGCTTCATACATGGTCCTTTGGGAAGCTTCAACCTATGTACCTCACTTCACAGCTTCCTACTTGTGTTGAAAACCACGTTGTCATCAATGTTTGACATTGTGTCCAGTATGTGATATTACTTTTATATGTCCCCCACCATATTTCTGGTGTAGATTTCAGAGCCTCGTCCATAGCCAACAACCTCTATTGTGCAAGTACAATTGTTTCAAAGTACATCAAGAGATTCTAAAGGATTCAAACTATCAAAGGTAGGTAAGTTACTTGTTGTGGTACCAATCCAACAAACTTCTCTGGTTAGTCGAGCACATCTCCTTGTGGATACTTCATACATCTGGTTCTACCAGTTCTCCAACGCTTCTTCTGAATCTAATGAACACGCATTGTCACTTCGCCAGCTTAGATTCCCAACGAAAGTAGGGTTAATGTAATCCTGTTATCTGGATGCTAATTTATAGATGTTTTCCAGCTCATATGCATAGTCTTCTTCTCTAATGGGCTTTGTATACCGTGAACCTTCATCTAGATCTAAGGGTGCAATTACCCTAAGGCCATCTCGTTCAAATGTCATGTGTCTTTTCTTTAAATCGACCATAGTCAAATTGTTTAAGGCCCAATCAATTCCTAGTAATGCAGGGTAAGGGCAACTATCATCAACAATTTCAATTACCTCAAAGTCTACAAAGGTACTAACTTCGTCGATGTCCATGGGGACATGCTCCAATCACCCAAATGGGCTGACAACTTGCTGATTAGTCATGTGAAGCTTGATAGGGGAATATATCATCTTGGGTTTTCCCATCAGTGCCCAAGTTTTCTTCGTCATGACATTGACCTCCAAGCCTAAGTCAATGACCACATAGTCTATATCATACTCTTCTATTTCAACATTTAAATGTAATTCTTTGTTTGTTCTTCTCTTCTTATCAATTTGGTGTACTCCCCTATTCAACAAGGGGTCTATCTTTCCTAGCTCATACTACCTGATTAGGTTTTGTAACTCTTGTATAGCTTTCTCATTCTGAAATAATTTAAGACAAGTGTACAAAAAGTCGATGAGTGTACTTACCTCTTTTCCTTCTTTATGCACAGTCGATTGATCAAATTCCTGAGGCATTCTGTACTCTTTTACTTCTGGTTGCACTCTAGATGAAGATCCTTGGTTCCTCCTAAACTCTTGTCTTGATTCCTCAAAGATTCATCTTTCTTTCTTCGTATCAAAATCTCAAGTCTTCTCTTCAACTTTCCTAATACCTTACTCTTTTGTGATCTTTATTTGGGTTGTTCTATCCTCTCTTGTAGCAGCACCTCCTCAGGTAATGACAGCGACTCTAGGTTCGATTCCATGAGGTTCAGCATATATCAGTTGTACTTTTGGGTTCTTCTGGGGTCCTCATCTTTTCTGAAGCTTAGCCAGTAGCACAGGGCATTCTTCTATGGCGTGCTTGAAAGAGTTACAATAATAGCAGGTTGTGCAAGGGTTCTGACAATCCATTGCTAAGTGTCTTGGTTGTGCGCAGTTATAACAGATTATTTGTCCTCGGCCTTGGCCCATACCTCCTCCTCCTCCTCCTCCTCTGTATCCACCATGAGGAGTGAAGTTTCCTCTCCCTAGAGAGTTGTATTGTGGAGTATTTCCTTCTTACTGTACTTCACCCTGAATCTTTTATATGTCTCTCGACCTCTCATGCATGAGATCGTAAGCTCTACAATGTCGATCATCGTGACCTACTGATTTACAGAATGTGCAGTACAAGTTTTTGGGTGTCTGAACATACTTCTACATGTAATATCACTCACCTAGGTGATGTCTATTTATGCACACATCGCACTAGAGCAGGTTAACTTGCTTCAAGGGGCTCGGCACTCCTAAGGCCAAATACTCATGGAATAAGGGGCAGTGTCCCTTATCATGACCTTCTGATCTACATCTCACACACCAGACATCTTCCCTTTTGTCTTTTCCCTTATATTTCTTCATATCCTCAACCTGTAAGGACAAACTGGTTAGTTGAATCAAGATCTAGCTCATGCCTGAGCTCGATTCTCCCATAGGTGTTGATTCAAGCTTCATGGCGATTTCTAAAGTTTCTGCCTACGATGCAATCTTTTGCTACATTAGAGGGACTTTGATGTGTGGTAACAACACAACAATGAACCATTATTTGTTCTCTTCATCGGGGATATGAAAAGTTAATCAGCCTGTTAGGGTCTTGAATCTCTAGTCGAACTCCCAAACAGGTTCTGCTACCTTTTGTTTGATCTATTTTAGCTCTATAATACATTGTGACTCCGACTTAGGTTTCTTAAACTCTACAATCAGCACATTCTTGATCTCATTTAGTGGCTTAGGTTGCGCCATTCCTTGGACAAGCTTTATGTACCAACTCAGTGCGTGGTCCCTTAGCTTAGTGCTAAACTGGGTTCTCTTGATGGCTTTGTCGATGATACTTTTAATATTCCATATGGCTTCACACAGAAACCAATGCTAATCTGGATCTTCAGATCTATCTCCTCTAAAGATAGGGAGCCTCATTTCATCTGCCATAGAGATGACTAAGATTTTTGTCTGAGTAGATGTTAAGCTACCAGTAACAGTGCTCTAAGGACTCTGGTGGTTCTGACTATTCTGACTACTAAGTACTATTGAGACAATAGGAATATTAATGTTACTTACTTCAACGGTCCCCGCAGATCCTAAGGTCTTTGGCTCGCTTTGGCAAAGTTCTTCAGCTTCTCCTTCTTCTGTTCTAGTGAGCTCTGAATGTTCTTCATCAGTTAGATCTATCTCTTCTCCACTATAGAAACCCTCTTCTCCGTAGTTTTGTTTAAACAAATTCTCAAGGTGAACCCCTCAGAATACTTTCCCACTGTGCGTATGTCCTACTTTTGTGTCATTGTCGTTGTCCGAGATCTTGAACATTATCTGTTTCGGGTCTGACCAATCTATTGTATCTTCAAGATGTGGTTTTCATGCAAGAGCATCTTGATTCTCAGCTTCAGAAAGTGTAAAAAGTTTCCTCTAGGTCCTTTGAAAAAGTATCTCTTGGCTTGGATATACGATTTTGTTCTGTCGACAACAAACTCGATGATATACCCTCCAATAGTACTATCAAACCAATGATATTTTTCTCTAGATACAACGTTGTCAACTCTCTTGACCTTCTAGATCAATGTCGGCATCCAAACCACAGGAAGTATAGATCTAATCTTGAACTAGGTATCGACTAACCTAGCCAACAATTCAAACAACTCCTGGTGGATTCCCCCAAAGAAGATATCATGAATGTTGGTGAAGATGTATCTTTGTAGCCAATCTTAAGTATTCAGTTTAGGGTTCTTGTTCTAGGCTTTAGTGAATTCCCTCTCTTGATCCTCTATCTACTTTTGAATCTCAGTCTTTGATGGGAACCACCTTGGCATTCCCTTAAACATATTCTTGTCCCAGCAACAGAACCATTTTTTGGCACAGGGGCAGACCCAGGGTTCAACTCTCAAGAGTGCACCAATAAAACCCTAACTATTGGCCCTTTCGACAACACCTGCGAAGCAGATGAAGTCTCGTCGGAGGTAGAGGCAGGGGTGGTTGCAGGACTCAGATGTTTACAACCAAGGGAATATCAAGTGGAACTAATACAATAATAATGCAGCATTCATATATCTCTTATCCGCTAGATCTACTCTGCACAGCTATACATTTGATCTAACATAATAATGCAAATAACAATATAACAAAGATAGAGATCCAGGCATCAATCGCACATACAACACAAAATATACGTGGTTCACCCTCTCTCTAGGGATACGTCCACATAAATGTGCTTAAGATATATTAAGGTAAAGCTTATAGTTTTGATCTGCGCTCTTAGTCAACAGATATTCTCTCTCTTCTTCCCTCTGTCTCCCACCTTCCTACGCACCCAACTGCAGGACTTGATCTTCGCACCCAATTGAATATCTTACAATACCAAAAGGCTCTCCCTCTTAGCACTCCTCTCTCAAACAGTACAATAATCTTTCAACCAACAACAATCAATATCAATACCCAACACTAATACTGACCTGACCTAGGTCCTCTCGACCTCTATTTATACAGTATAGTCCCTCACCAATAGCCTTAGGTTGAAACCTAGGTGTCAAAACCCTAATTACCCAAAACACTAGGTGTCTAAAACCCTAGGTCAACTTGACCCACGTTTTCAGGGCTTTGCCAGCTTGTCTTTCCTCCCTTCTCGTGTGGTGCTCCAAAGCATCCAATGGCGGCTTTCTCTGCTTGTTGAGTTGTCTATGGTTATTTTCTCTTGTTGATCTGTCATCTCTGATCTCCTCTTTCAACGGCTTTCTTTTCCGTGCTTCGCTCCATCTTTTCTATTATTTTGCTTACTTCGACCCAAGGATAATCATTATGTCTCCGGTGCAGTTCGTGTTTGACCTTTTCTTCCTCGATCTTTGCTTTCTTCCATAACTAAGGGCCAACAAGACCCTAAAAGATAAATTGTTTGTGGTAGCAGTTCTTAGGGGGCCCAATTGGTCTCTTCCATTTCACATATCCACTGATGCCTCTGACAATGCAATAGGAGGAGTATTAGGGATAAAAGAGGACCAACAGTCCTATGCCATTTATTTTGTGAGCAAGAACTTGTCCCATGCCGAGATAAACTACACAGTTACTGAGAAGGAATTCTTGGTAGTAGTTCATGCTATCAATAAGTTTCACCATTACATTACAGGTTACGAAGTATTTGTACATACATATCATTCCACCATTATATTTCTCATGAGTAAACCCATAACTAATGGCCAAGTGACTAGGTGGCTCCTACTGTTGAAAGAGTTTAACATCATCGTTCTTGACTGACCTGGAAAGGAGAATTTGGTAGTTGATTTCCTTTCACAAGAAAAAAATGAGGATGATGATATTCCTATAGATGATAGTTTCCTAGACGAGCACCTTCTTTCTCTTTCTGTAAATACCTCATGGTTTGCAAATATGGAAAAATATCTGGCTACTAGGAAGTTACCGTCTCATTTGTCACCTCATGAAAAGCATAAAATTATCACGCAAAGTGTTAATTACTCTTGGGTTGGCCATGACATTTTTCGTACAGGTCCTGATTTGATTATTCGTAGACGTGTCTGAGAGGATGAGGTACCAGAAATACTATGAAGTTGTCATGATGGACCATGTGGTGTCCATTTTTCTGACAAGCGTACAACATATAAGGTGTTACATTTGGTTTATTATTGGCCTAGTATTTTCAAAGATGCTTACAAGTATGTGAGGATTTGTGATAGTTTCCAAAGGATAGAAATACCTACGTTAGCTGACGAAATTCCCTTTCATGCCCAAGTTATGATAGAACCTTTCGAAAAATGGGCCCTTGACTTTGTAGGACCAATTTCACCCATGTCTCGTAAGAAAAAATATGTTTTGGTTTGTACAGATTATGTCACCAATTGGGTAGAGGAAAAATCCCTATTTAGGGCTACAGAAAAATCCGTTGTCGAATTTATCTATGAAAACATCTTTACCCACTTCTATGTCCCTCGTGAAATTGTTATAGACCAAGGCACTCAATTCACTTCCAAGATGATGATAGAGCTAACAGAGAAATATGGGATTAAACAAAATAAATATTCTCCATAGCACCCACAAGCTAATGGTTAGGTAGAATATACAAACAAAGTTCTAGAAGCTATATTAACCAAGATTTCTCAATTACATCACTGGGATTGGGCTAATAGGCTTCCAAAGGCTTTGTGGGATTACCGGACCACCTAAAGAAACACCACCGGGCATACCCCTTATTAGCTAGTGTACATGAAACAAGTACTTCTACCAATAGAATTCCAAGTAAGGACCTTCCGTATTGCCGCATAATTGGGATTAAACTTAGATGAGGCTCAGAAAAAATGAGCCCTTCAATTGAATGAGTTGGATGAGATCATGCAAGATGCCATCCAATGAACAATGTTAGTCCAAAAACAGAGGACCAAGTGACATCGCAAGTTTATTAAGAAGAAACACTTCCAACCTGGTGATTGGTCTTTGTTGTTTGATTCTCGATTTAAAACCTTCAAAGGAAAACTCACCACCCAATGGTTGGGTCCTTACGAGGTAGTCATTGTATATGACAATGGAGTTGTGAAAATCAAAACAATTGACGATGGACAAGTCTCCTTTGTAGTAAATGGACACCGACTCAAATTTTATCACAAGCCCATTTCCAAAGAATATTTTCTACAGGTCATGTCAACTGACAAGGAATTGGCCTTAGTAGATGGGGAAGTCCCCCTTTGTTCTTGAATTGTTTCCAAATTTTCTATTGTACAGATGTAAATAATTTTGAATTTTGTTGTTAAGCAATTCTAGATATTTTTGTAGGTATTTATTTCACCAGGAGTAGATAGTTTCAAGGAAATATAAAAGAAGAGATTTTCTTCAAAATATTTCTATATTTGAACCTTGTTGTCTTCTAAGAATCAAATGAATAATGACTTGCTGAAATTAAGCATATTTTTGCAAAATATTTCCATCTTATATTTTTCTTAAGGCATTTTAAAAACAAATTTCTCTTGAAAACCTTCACCACTATATAAGGAAGTGATATTGTAACCATCAAGCTTAGAGGTCACTCGTACAGTTTTCCCAAGAAACCTAAGTAAGTGAGTAAAGTATATTTGTTAAAGAGTAACAAGGAGGCTTGATTAGTGGTTAGCCATGGAAACATCACAATAACTTAAAAAAAAAAAAGTGAGTTGAGACTAAAGATACCTTTCTATTTTTCCCAATGGTAGCATCCACTACACACTAAAAAGATTGATTATATCACATCTTTAGATAGGCCATGTTCTCTTAAGTACCCCTTACATTAGGAAAATCACTAAGGAATATATATAACAGAAATTCATCCTCTAACATAAATACTATCCCAATTTAAAAAAAAAAAAAAAAAAGAGAAAAAGTTGTTTTCATAGTTGTTCCCCCATCTTCTTGCACAAAGCAATCTTATACTAAAAATATTAAAAGATGGAGGGCCAGTCTCTGAGGGTGTAAGAGACTAAACAACTAGGATACTGAAAAAGTCTGTTGACAATGGGTACCAGCCTGTGGTATGACTAGGTAAACCCTTCGGAGTACTGGACAGGCTTGCTGGAAGCGGGGCATTCTACCTAGCAAGGATGATAATCTGACAAAAAATAATAATAAGAACTTTAAATTTGTCCTGACGTACGACATTACTTGTAGAAAAAGATGACATGAAGTATGTATGGTTAAGTTAAGGTTAATGAACCCCATAAATTTTCCATTGGGAACTAACTTTGAGACTATCGTGAAACTCTCTTGCCTACCTCTTCTTATCTATATATAGGATCTCTTATCCTATAGGTGGGGCCATCTTCTAACCATATCATCAGACCAATATGTGAAATTTATCTCTACACTTAACAAGCTGTAAATCTTCGGCTATTGGGAGAATTGACTGGTTTCTTATATTTTTTATTGTGAGGTGTCACAATACTTAGGTGTGGGGGAGGGGTTTCATGAGTTGACAAATGATACAACTGCCTAGAAGAAGTAGAATCTTAGAATCTTTGTAAAAAAATCCTTTGTATTGTTTTCATGATACAGGCTAGTACACCAATAGTTAGTTTATTTTTGAAATGCTAGTTCCCTGTGTGTTTTAAATTGTTGTACATTTCCTTAACAGACCACTTAATTGGTTTATTTTCGTTACAGAATTTTCATTACATAGTTGAGATTACATGTCTTATGTGAGATAAAGGAATGGATTGAGTAATCATGGTGGCAAACAAAATGATAATGGAACACTCTGCCTCTGCTCCTATTTATTGTAATTGTCAAAATCATTTTGAGACTGCAAGTTATCCATCACAGGAGAAATACAATTGCATTTCGCACAGACGTACCATATGGAGTGCCATATGGGGTTCCATATGGGGTGCCATAGGAGGTGCTGGAAGTAGTGCCATATGAAATTATACACCAGTAAATTTCCTAGATTTTAGGTAACCAGGAATCAATGGCATTTATTTGATTTAGTTCATGGAAATTAAGATTGAATGATGCAAAGCTTATACATTTTCATGATCAGATGTCCAATTCAAAGACATGGACATTGATCTGACTTCTTCATCATTATGATTGCCCCCAAAACATGCCTTCAAATTTGAAATCGGCGCTCACACATGGAAACTCGTGTGTGTGGATTTCATTGTGAATGCAATTGCTCCACCTAGGCGCACTCAAAAATGGAGGAATATCTCAATTGGATTATCCCATTTATTCCTCACACTCACTCTCTTCTCATTGCATTCTCCCCTGTTAAACGCACTCAACCTTTGTCTCATTCATTCACCTCTGTCTACAGTGCATTAGGCCTCTTCTAAAAGTGCTCAACCCTATTTAATTCATGCCCATCCTTAGCCTAATCATGATCTCCCTCTGTCCATTTGTCCCATGCTTTCATTATGCCCAAGAAGTATGAGTCATCCTCCTATGTTGACCTCTTCACTATCCCTGAGTTTTCACAGTGCAGGGAAGTGTTTTTGCGTGCAGGTTGGGGGTCATTTTTCTCTCATTTGCAGGGCCACAATGATGACATTTCAATGCAATTCGCCCTTGTTTTTTATGGAAAGACAACGCGCGTGGGGTCTATCACCTTCAAGGTCTCTAAGGAATCCATAGCCGCAGCCACAAAGCTTCCAAGAATTGGGGATAGATGGTTTAAAAACCACCAGTTGCTATGATCAAGCTATAACAGGGTTTTTAAACTAGAATTTTAGAACATCTATGGAGCTAAAGGATAATCCAAGGAGTGGATAAAAGAGGAGATAATTAACCCTCTCATAGTCATTACCATGTTGATCACATGTGAAGGTAGATATTTCGTCTTTAAAGCTTGACACTTTAGATTATTAGCTCACTTTCAGTTCAATAGTCCATTGAACTTTCCTTTCTACTTTTTAAAGAGCTTGGAGAAGATGTCCTCCCAAGTGAGGAAGAATGTAACCAATCCCCATAATAGCCTCTTTCACCATGGCCTTATTAAACTTCTTGTCTTAGTTGAGTTGGAAAAACATGGGCAAACTTGGGATGAGTTCATTTACCAATTTGCAAACCCTTACCTGACAATCAAGACCAGCAAAATGACACTTGATCTAAGGACTATTTCTCCATCCAAACCCCACTCTCTGAAGACTCCAAACCCTCCTGCACAAGCTATTTATTTACCGGAACAAAAATCCAAGAAACTTGTTGAAAACCCTGCAGCCTCATCGGGAAAAAAGACCAAGAATCATATTGCTAACCCTTTGATGCCTTCAACATCTCTTGATCCTACACCCAAAAAACTACAAGAAGCAATTCAACAAGACTTTCTTGTAGTTCCCACAAATAGGAGGGGAGCTAATCGATTTAATAGAGGACCCTTTCGAAAGAGTACCCGAAGCACAAGAGGGAAACCTTATGAAAAATCCCTGACCACTTCGGACCCTATCCAAGTATCCTCCGATATCAAAAGCCCTCGCAAAATACTTAGGGAGGTGTCTGCAGACGAATTGGAGCCTCATAGGAAGACAAAATCTAAACCTACTTCTCCTTATAAACCCTCTATTACTCCTACCTCACAGATGCCTACCCCAGATACTAAGACTGATAGACACTCTACATCTTTCAAGGGATCTAAGCCCTCTTCCGAGATATTTGATCCTGCTCCAGCCATTGAGAAGTTACAACATGAAAACTTTCAGTTGTTGCAACAATTAAAAGAGAGGAAGACTTTGGACACACATCTTCACCATGACAATGCAATCCTCTAAGAAGAGGTGAATTCCCTTCAACGGTTGGTTGACGACATGACCAAAGCCAATCGCAACCTCAGGGCACAATTGAAGCAATATAAGAGGCACAAGAAAAAATCTTCACGACAAGAAGGAGAAGTTGATCCTTCTCACCAAGCTTAGTCATGTGGGGCAATTCCGTTTTGTTTGCATTGGGACCTGCAAAATCTTAGGTGTGGGGGTAATGTTGGGCCCGTTATATGGTTAATTTAATGATAATGATTAGATCCTTTTTGGCCAATATTATATGTGCATTTTCCTATTTTGAATATTTTTTGAAGGATTTTTGTATCAAATCTCCATAGCTTACACTAGGTATGTATGATTGATGTTTTATGATGGTTTCAAGTACAATTCAACATGTTTTAATGATTCCAGGAAACTAATTCACGATCTGTGTGTCACAGGGCAAAATCGCATGGCGTTTTTCCATCTAGCACTCCATCCAGTACTCCATCTGGTACTGCATCTGGTACTCCATCCGACACTGCGTCCGACACTCCATCCTGCACTAAAACCATGGGTGAGTTGGAGGTTATCATATCGACAGCCATCGATGGGAAAATAAGAGACATGGGTTTTGCTTGTGCTCGTGGCCTCCAACTACTGAGCTTCTGACAACTTGGATTGGGTTGTTATGTTGGGTGTTTATTGGCTCGCTTAGTTTCTAGAAGCCACTAACGGTTAAGACACATTAAATGTGATTTACTGTTTTTAGAGGAGGTCGACCCTTCCAGTGGTTGACCTCTCAGCTTGTAACCTGTATAAATACCACAGTAGTGGTTACACAGATAAAAAAGGATAGTTAAGCTTTGTTTTTCCATTTCAAGGCATTTTTTCTAAACTGTGTAAAACTGGGTGAATATTCAGTCAATTAGCTTGTGAATTCATGTAGTATAGTTGTCATTTCTTTCATTTCTTGTACATGAGTTTTCATTATTTTTATTTACTGTATAATTGTTGTTCATAGTTTAATTGCTTCAGTTTCTTTTTGCAGGGTACTTATGAAGGCTAGTGTTAATATGCAATGACTTTTTAATTTATAGGAACTAGCTTGCAAGATTAGATACTAACCCATGTGTGTAATTATATGATAGTTAGAATTTTTATATGCTGAAATAGAGTTTAAAACAAAGTTAAAACATAGTATTTAGTTAATGGTTTCTTTGGCAAGGTTTTGATGGATGATTAGTTGTTAGTTTTGAATTTAGTTTTGAATTTGCTTATCTAGTTTGCTCAGTTAGTTCTTAGTTTGCTTATCTTGTTATATGATGAGATAGAAATAGGATTTGATTTATGTTTTATGAGTATTTCCCTTTGCAATTTAATTTGTTAAAATAGGATTAGTTTATTTTACTTTATGCAATTTCCATTCTAGATCTAGGTTGCAATTTTAATTTGAAGTTTGATTATTGAGTTTAGTTTTTAGTTATGAATCTCTAGTAGTATGAATTTGCTTACATTAGCATAGAATGCAATTGAATCAAATAGAATAGTGTTTTTATATTGTTGATGACTAGTGCATTAATTGAATAATCACATGGATTTGCATGGTAGTTGATGTTGCTTCTATGATGGCTAAGTTCTCATTAGATTGTCTAATTCATACTTTTCACTTTGCTATAGAAGCCAATATTGATTTTATCCTTCTTGAGTTATCATTAATTCTTAAATTCCATCGTTATATCATAAGACACCGAAGACATAACCATCAACATTATATTTGAGTTTCCTTGCTTTTGTAGATTAGAGAATAGTCTTCTTGCTCTAGTATATTAAATAATAGTTTTCTTATCATAGATTAAAGAGTAGTTGTTGATTACTTTTATTGTCACAATGCTTTGAATTTAGTAGATTAAGATTTCCTTTCGCAAATTAGAAGTAATTATGAAGTTTAATTTAAGAATAGAGTTCACGTGCTTATTAGTTTGATTGAGTAATTTTGATTAGTTTACTTGTTGTAGAAGTTACCATAGGTTAGTTAGTTGATTGCTTGCTTGTTTATTTTCTTTAATAGGGTAGTTACTTGCTTGTTTATTTACTTACTTGTTGTTTCTTATTGAATTTGAGTAGGTTAATTAAATTAGTTTGTTGTTGTTATTGCTCATTAATTAGATTAAATAGATAGTTTGCTTTTGCTTATTGTCATGATTAAGTTAATTTTATTTAAATAGGGTTTTCATTTGATTTCTTAGAAAAATCCATCGATCCTTTGTGTTAGCGATAATTGTTGTCTCGGGCTCGAGAGCATTCGGGTCTGCAAGTTACACGAGAAGCGGCCTAGCGCAGCATGGAAAAATCTCATTTTACAGCTTCCAATCAAGCGAGTGGGCGAAGTTATGTCGTCAACGGCCAGGATCCATGTATAGAGAAGATCAACAATCGACGGGTAATCGCGGTTAGCAGAGTTGCGCCAGGATTAGCGCAATGGATAGCGCTTATATATCACCAAAAAAGAGATCTCAGCCTTCCATCCCAGAGAAGTACGTGGCGCACGATCAGGCTCCATCGCCTCCTCTCCCTTTGCAACTTTGAAGAACGAGGACCAGCCTCCTCCCAGCCGCGAGACGCGAAGCGCCGAAAGCATTTAGGACCTGGGGCCCACTGCAACGTTGGATGAGTTTAGAACCGTCATATTTGAGGGACGCATGGCACCAGATTGAGTCGTCTCGTCATATCGCTCATCGCGATTTCGATCAACAGGGATCAGCCCCTTCATATTCGCAAACATCGAAAAGTGCCATGAGAATAGGCACGTGGTCACATGGAAAAAAAGAGGAGTTGCGTAAAGAACGTCAAAGCGCCGAGTTCAGTTACAAAGAGGATCGTCGCGGTCTCTAAGTGCCATCGGATTTGATCTTCAAACTGTTTCTCGCCTAGAGTAAATGACGACAAGAGCGGGTGGTTGAAACCTCCTTTCAGTCATTAAGTAAGGGAAATGGAGGGTCTGGCAATCCGTCTGCCCGAGGAAGTCTTGTGTATCAATTTTCTCAAAGGAGCCATGCCGAAGTCTTCAGCTCGACAGAGAAGTCTACACACGCTATATGAGCACTTATTAGCTCTGCTACCCTCCTTACAGGGGCCATGCATAGTTAAGGTGGCATTTAAAGAAAGATATCAGTACGATTTTGATTGAAGGGACACCCAATTTTGGGTGACTGAGGCATGCCTCAGTGGGGAGAATTTTCCTGCGTATATAAACTCAGTCTTTGTATTTTGTAAGTATCGATAGTAGAGCGAAGCTCCCGATTGTAAAGTCTTAACATACTCTAGTTTTCTGGTTATGCATTTGTATGTGAGATTTCTTGTTTTATGACAGACAGACTTTCTTACTCCATCTAGTTTTCATCCATACTAAGAGAGTTCGTGATCGACTGATTCGCACAAATTATGGAAATTATGTTGTGATAAAGGATTTATTGTGGTACTATTGTTTTCTCTGGTTTTTTGTGTTTGAGCGTAAGAAGATCTTACGTTTAAATGTCTTCTTCCACAGTCTATTAGGAACCTGATATTTAGGACAGAACTTTGCATCTCTCTAATACAAGTCTTCCCCCTACTCACCCTTACTACAACCCATTGTCTGAAGTTATCTAAGACCTCACTAGCCCATGCATGCCTAGCCTAGTTTCTGAGATAGAGCCGTATCGTCTTGAGTTAACCTCCATTTGATCACCCCATTAAATA
>JZKD02S0991152.1:185022-242114 GCA_000966675.3 Picea glauca | reverse complement strand
TTTCCCCGGGATTGAACGACAACGATTAACTGATTCTGAAGGTGCATCAGATATCAGAATTATCAAGATTGTTGTTGTGCACCTGGCGACTCCATTGTGATGACTCCGTTGGGGAGAACCTGCTCTATCAATTGTGGCTTTCAGAGGCAGACACACGCAGTCTCATCCACAGCTGCCCCTAGCTACACCTGAAACCGATCCAGAGGTGGTTCTCAGAAAATGGAAGGCCCCTAAAGAAGAAACTCCCACCACCGAAATAGATAATCTTCCATCTCCTTCTATAAGAACCCCATTTTCTCCTCCTCGGTTTCTTAGTAGACCTCCTTCACAAGTTTCCCGTTTCCTAAATTTTGGGAGTGTTCCTGCTGATTTTTCCCCTCCCTGTCTGGGATTGGAGGGAGAAACCCTTTTCACTCCCCTCTCCTCTGAAGCTGTACCTTGGCATAGACCCACGACCACATAAGATTTCCCCACTCCTCCACAAGGAGGAGCACATGCTGACTTGAGCTCGTTAGCCTTCTCCTTAAACCCACTCTTGTTTCCCATTCCACTTCGAGACTCATTTCCCGCAGCCCCTTCACGAACTCCTTCTCCTCCAAGTTCTCCTCCACCTAATATTCCTATGGCTGGTGCTAATCACCCTATGACCAGAATGGAAGCTATAATAGCTGCTAGGTATGCTCCCCTTGTGTTACCTCAGCCCCTCAATGCCCCCCCGGTAGATGGTTACCTCAAGCAACTACCCAAATTCACAGGTGAGGGGGACGTAACTGCAGATGGTCACCTAGAATCCTTTTACAGTTTCACAGATGACAATTTCATCATGCATGCAGACGTATGGATGAGAATTTTTGTCCACAGCCTCCAAGGAGAGGCTAGAAAATGGTTCAAGGCCCTGCCTCCTGGATCTATTGATGGGATCGAAGCACTAAACAATGCCTTTTTGAGACAATGGGGAGATAAAAAGGATTTCATGTATTACATGACAGAGTTTGGGTCCTTGAAGAGAAAGGAAGGGGAGTCTGTCTCCGACTTCTCCAAGAGATTTAATAAAATGTACAACAGAATCCCTGCTGAGATAAATCCCTCCAAAGCCTCTGCAAAGATCACTTACTCCAACGCTTTTGATCCTGATTTTTGCCTCCTGCTGAGAGAGAGAAGAGCCACTACCTTGGCCCTCATGCAAGATGCAGCCGTGGAAGTAGAATCTAACATATTGGTTTTTGACTGACTCAGGAACGCTGCTGATAGAAACATATCCAAGAAAAGGCCCGAAGCCTCCCCATCTAGTTCCTCTCCCATGCCCCATCAGACAGATGAGACAGCCAGAGTACTAAAATCACTTTTTGCCAGGATGGAAAGGTGGGAGTTAGAAGGGAAGCCCATGTACAGAAATCCTCGGAACACTGATAATAGAGGTTTCAGGAGACCTAATAACAATGGACCATAGGCCTTCCAAAGGGAACAAAGGGAAAAGGACAGAGCGGATCAAAGGATTCAAACCCCTCTCCAAAATAACCTGGTTACTCATGAGGAAGGAGAGGAGATAGACGAATTCGACCCTGAAATTCACTGTGTTGAGGAAGATCCTCCTTTTCCCCATTTGACTGAGTCTGCATATGAAAAATCCCTAATGAACATTCAGATCCATGAGTTAGGAAAGGGAGAAAGGGTCGGTCATACCTCTAATAGATACAATCTCAGGTCAAGGAAGAAAGAAGGAGACTTTGATAGCCAAGACCAGCCCCTCATAGCAGATACGCCTACCAAAGTTGCAGAAACCACAACTAAAGAAAAGAGAACTCGGAGTGCTTTGCCAGCAGCCAAAGAACCTGCCACTGAGGTAAGGGAAGCTCCTAAGCCCATTTCCCCTTTTAATTTTGAGCATGAAATTCAAAAGATCAGGATTCCTGTTCCCATCTCTGAGCTGATTAAAAATGAAGATTTTAAAAGGTCCCTCTCTAAGATTCTACACTCTGAGTCCCCTCAGCCTCCCTCTGACTCAGTGAACCTTCAAGATGAGAAACCAGTCGTCATCCTAGGTCCCATGATAGAAGACAGAGACGATTCATCCCCTCCCTTCTACACCTCCCTGAATATACATGACAAAGTGTTTCATAATTGCCTCATGGATTCAGGAGCTTGCCATAACCTTATGCCCAAGATAGTCATGGAAGAACTGGGACTAGAAGTGACCAACGCATATCATGACTTGTACTCTTTTGATTCAAGGAGGGTGCAATGTCTGGTAGTCATCAAGGACATGGTGGTTTCTTTGTTTCAGCTACCCATGAAGAGTGTGGTTATGGACATTGTGGTAGCTGATGTTCCTCCCAAGTTTGGCATGTTGTTGTCAAGGTCTTGGATTAAGAGACTTGGAGGAACGTTACAGATGGATCTCACATATGTCATTATTCCAGTTTTTGGAGGGGAACACAGGAGGTTGTACAGAGAAGCCCAGCTTGCCTACATTGTCAGTGATGAAGCAGACCGCGCTAATCACCCCATCTTTGCAGTTGACACTGATTTAGGGTCTAGTTTGTTACAGGTCACTGAAAATCCTAAGGCCCCTTTACAGATCAAAAAACAACTCATCCTTGATCAAGAGATACCTTCTCTAGCCACCCCTATTTGGAAGATGTTCTTTGATGGAGCTTCCTCCAGTATAGGTGCAGGTGCTGGAGTGGTTTTCATATCGCTCTGTCAAGAGACCATATCTCTTTCATACAAGCTGTGATTCGAAATCACCAACAATGTGGTAGAATATGAAACTCTTGTTCTGGGTATGAGGGATGCAAAAGAAATAGGAATAAAGGAGATAGTTGTGTTTGGAGATGCAGAATTGATCATCCAATAGGTAAAAAATGTTTATCAGGCCAAGCATCCTCATCTTAGAAGCTACAGAAATGAGGTATGGGACTTGATCGATAATTTCTTCTCTGCTTTCAACATTGTTTTCATCCCAAGGGAAGAGAATACCGCAGCCGACTCCCTAGCAGTCTCAGCCAGTTTGTTCAGGATCCCCCTGCCACCAAAGATTGATGGTGAATTCGAGGTAAGATACAGGCCATCCATCTTGGAAAACATGAAGCATTGGAAGGTATTCAAGGACGATCTCGAAATCAAAAAATTTCTTCAATCCGTCGATGAGTTTTCTGCATTGCACATTGATCAAGACCCTGATCTAGAGGGCAACCCCCCCTCTGAGGTATTCTTGAATAAAATTGTTAATCACCAGATTATCCAACTGCCTAGCAATCACATTCTGAGGGGACTCGTCCCTTTAGAAAGGTTGTTTGACAAGAATGATGTGGCAATAAAGGGTGGTGTTTCGAATGAAGATGCCGACATAGCCGAATGTAACATTGGTACGCAAGATGAGCCTAAGTTTGTCAAATTATCAAGCAGCCTGACCAATGAATAGAGGGCAGAATATGCTGGGTTATTAAAGGAATTCGCTGATGTGTTCGCATGGGCATATGAAGACCTCAAAACTTATGACACATCTTTCATTGAGCACAAAATCCTGCTGAAAGAAGAAGCTAAACCATTCAGGCAGAAACTGAGACAGATAAATCCCATGTTGCTACCTGTCATGGAGAAAGAAGTGAAGAAATTGTTAGATGCCCGAATCATTGTCCCATTGAGGTATTCTGAGTGGGTGGCCGATTTGGTTCCAGTAAGAAAGAAAAGTGGGGAAATCAGACTCTGTGTTGATTTCAGGAACTTGAACAGAAGCTCGAGAAAAGACAATTATCCCTTGCCCAACATGGAACACATATTGCAGAAGGTCACTGGTGCATCTAGAATATCCATGATTGATGGTTTCTCTGGTTACAATCAGATATCAGTCATGCCTGAGGACAGAGAAAAAACATCCTTCACCACTCTTTGGGGCACATTCATGTATGCCAAAATGACTTTTGGATTGATGAATGCAGGGGCAACATTTCAGTGAGCTATGGATATAGCCTTCATTGGGGAGAAAGATCAGTTTGTAGTGATCTATTTAGATGACATCAAATTCTTCTCCAGGTCAGACAAGGAGCACTGCTGCCACTTGAGAAAGGTTTTCATGAAGTGTCAGAGTTATGACTTATCCTTAAATCCCAAGAAATCTTTGTTTGCTATGAAGGAGGGGAAGTTGTTAGGCCATATAGTATCAGCAGGGGGGGTGAGAGTTGATCCTAGTAGGGTAGAGGCAATTCATACCCTGTCATTTCCCAGATCTAAGAAGGAAGTTCAGGCCTTTTTGGGAAAGATAAATTTTCTGAGGAGATTCGTCTCAAATTTTGTTGAATTGGTGAAACATATCACAGCTATGCTCAGGAAGGGAAATGAAGTGAAGTGGACTGCTGAACCCAGGGAATATTTTGTTCAAATAAAGAAGGTATTGACTGAGGCGCCTGTGCTGATCAGTCCTGATTATTCCAAAGATTTCCTGATTTTTTCTTTTGCTTTCTGTGATACAGTAGCAGCGGTCTTGTTGCAGAGAAATGAGGAAGGACGAGAGAAGCCCCTTGCCTTCTTCAACAAGGCGTTGAGAGATGCAAAATTCCAATACGAAATCATGGAAAAACAGGCCTATGCATTGGTGAAATCTCTCAAATCTTTCAGAGTCTATGTCTTGCACTCAAAAATCACTACATACGTTCCTTCGGCCTCTGTGAAAGACATTCTTATACAGCCTGACATAGACGGAAGAAGGGGTAAGTGGATTTCCAAGATCCTAGAATTTGATCTGGAGATTAAGCCCACCAAGTTGATAAAGGGGCAGGGTTTGGCCAAGTTGCTGGCTGAATCTAATTGCAAAGCCTTAGGGATTAGCTTCATCAATGAGCAAGTTGAGTCATCCAACAAGAATTTTCAGGAGGCCTTGTCTCTAGCAACATGCTCCTGGTACAAGGATATCTTGTACTTTCTACAAGAATTGAAGCCCCCCGATGGAATGGGAAAAATAAAAGCAAGGGATCTAAAGCTCAAGGCGGTCAGGTATTGCCTCATTGATCAAGCCTTATACTAGAAAGACCCTCTAGGGGTATTTCTAAGATGCCTAGACCCACAGGAGGCCCAGAAGGTTACGTTTGATTTTCATAGCAGCCTTTGCGGAGGTCATCATTTCTGGAAGACCACAGCTCACAAGATACTCCGAGATGGGTATTACTGGCCCACTTTATTCCCCGATATTTGCAGGGAGATCAGAGCTTGCATCAAATGCCAAAGGTTCTCAGGAAAGAAACAGCTCAAATCGCTGCCATCAAAACCCATAGTAGCTTCGACACCTTTTCAGCAGTGGGGTTTGGAATTCATCGAAGAAATTCATCCTCCCTCAAGTGGTCAGCATAGATGGATCCTGACTGCAACAGATTATTTCACCAAGTGGATAGAAGTTGTCCCCACCAGAAGCACATCACACAAAATAATTATCAGCTTCCTGGAGGATATCATATCCCGATTTGGCTGTCCCAGCAGGATCGTCACCGATAATGCTGCTTCTTTCAAATCTGAACCTCTAATTAAGTTCTGTGAGCAGTTCCAGATCTCGCTAATTCACTCCACCCCCTACTATCCCCAGGGAAATGGTTTAGCGGAATCTTCTAACAAAATCCTGATAAAGATCATCAAAAGATTGTTAGAGGATAACAAAAGAGCCTGGGATTCAAAGTTGAAATTTTCTCTGTGGGCCGATCGTGTCACAACGAAGAAGTATCTGGGAACTTCACCGTTTCAACTAGTCTATGGAGCAGAGGCGGTTTTCCCTACTCAGCTCACCTTACCTGTGGCTAAGTTCTTTCAAGACTACGAGGGAGAAACAGATCATATGATCAAAAGAATTCATCAGATAGTGGAAGTGCAGCAGGTCAGAGAACAAGTGAGGGACGCAACTTACAGTCATCAACAGAAGATCAAACGACTTTTGACAGAAAGGTCAGGAAAAAGGAGTCCACGATCGGGGACTTGGTATTTAAGTGGGACGCACCCAAACAAGATAAAGGCAAGCACAACAAGTTCGACGCCCTCTGGATCGGCCCCTTTAAAATCTCTGAGATTTTCTCCAACAACACATATGGGTTGCAGGATCTGGAGGGTGAAGAGGTTTTCAACAACCCAGTGAATGGTCATTTTCTGAAAAAATGTTTTATTTGAGCCTTAGACGACTCCTTATGTTTGTAAATATTATCTTTTGGTCCTTTGTGTATTTTCTTTTTACATGTTTTCGGCTTAATAGGTGACTCTGTAGCCCAATAGCAAGGCACTGAAGCCACAGAAGAAGTTCTTAGAGCATCGCAGGGATGACTCTATCCCCCATGGAGCCTAATGTTAGCGATAATTCTTGTCTCGAGCTCGAGAGCATTTGGGTCTGCAAGTTAAACGAGAAGCGCCCGAGCGCAGCATGGAAAAATCTCGTTTTACGGCTTCCAATCAAGCGAGTGGGCGAAGTTATGTCGTCAATGGCTAGGATCCATGTATAGAGAAGATCAATGATCGGCATGTAATCGCGGTTAGCAGAGTTGCGCCAGGATTAGCGCAATGGATAGCGCTTATATATCACCAAAAAATAGATCTCAGTCGTCCATTCCGGAGAAGTACGTGGCGCACGATCGGGCTCCATCGCCTCCTCGCCCTTCGCAACTTTGAAGAACGAGGACCAACCTCCTCCCAGGTGCGAGACGCGAAGCGCCGAAATCATTCAGGACCTGGGGCCCACTGCAATGTCGGATGATTTTAGAACCGTCAGATTTGAGGGACGCATGGCACCAAATTGAGCCGTCTCGGCATATCGCTCATCGCGATTTCGATCAGCAGGGATCATCCCCTTCATATTCGAAAACGTCTAAAAGAGCCATGAGAATAGGCACGTGGTCACATGGAAAAAGAGAGGAGCTGCGTAAAGAAGGCTGAAGCGTCGAGTTCAGTTACAGAGAGGATCGTCGCGGCCTCCAAGCGCCATCGGATCCGATCTTGACACTATTTCTCACCTAGAGTAAATGACGACAAGAGCGGGTGGTTGAAACCTCCTTTCAGTCATTAAGTAAGGGGAATGGAGGGTCTGGAAATCCATCTGCTCGAGGAAGTCTTGTGTATCGATTTTCTCAAAGGAGCCATGCCGAAGTCTTTAGCTCAGCAGAGAAGTCTACACACGCTATCTGAGCACTTATTAGCTCAGCTACCCTCCTTACAGGAGCCATGCATATTTAAGGTGGCATTTAAATAAAGATATCAGTACGAGTTTTATTGAAGGGACACCCAATTTTGGGTGACTAAGGCACGCCTCAGTGGGGAGAATTATCCTGAGTATATAAACTTAGTCTTTGTATTTTGTAAGTATCGATAGTAGAGCGAAGCTCCCGATTGTAAAGTCTTAACATACTCTAGTTCTCTGGTTAGGCATCTGTATGTGAGATTTCTTGTTTTATGACAGACAGTCTTTCTTACTCCATATAGTTTTCATCCATACTAAGAGAGTTCGTGATCGACTGATTCGCACAAATTATGGAAATTATGTTGTGATAAATGATTTATTGTGGCACTATTGTTTTCTCTGGTTTTCTGTGTTTGAGCGTAAGAAGATCTTGCGTTTAAATGTCTTCTTCCACAGTCTGTTAGGAACCTAATGTTTATGACAGACCTTTGCATCTCTCTGATACAAGTCTTCCCCCTACTCACCCTTACTACAACCCACTGTCTGAAGTTATCTAAGACCTCACTAGCCCATGCATGCCTAGCCTAGTTTTTGAGATAGAGTCGTATCGTCTTGAGTTAACCTCCATTTGATCACCCCATTAAATAAATCGTGACATAAACTGATGGGCGTTGGGCTCTGCTCCTACTGCAATCTAGGAGTGACTTCCATCGCCAACATTTCTGGCACCGTTGCCGGGGACGAAGTTGAATATTTTCCCCGGGATTGAACGACAATGATTAACTGATTCTGAAGGTGCATCAGATATCAGAATTATCAAGATTGTTGTTGTGCACCTGGCGACTCCATTGTGACGAATCCACTAGGGAGAACCTTCTCTATCAATTGTGGCTTTCAGAGGCAGACACACGCGGTCTCATCCACAACTGCCCCTAGCTACACCTAAAACTGATCCAGAGGTGGTTCTCAGAAAAGGAAAGGCCCCTAGAAGTAGCTTCCACCGACGAAACAGGTAATCTACCATCTCCTTCTGTAAGAACCCCATTTTCTTCTCCTCAGTTTCTTAGTAGACCTCCTTCACAAGTTTCCCATTTCCTGAATTTTGGGAGTGTTCCTGCTGAGTTTTCCCCTCCCGGTCTGGGATTGGAGGGAGAAACCCTTGTCACTCCCCTCTCCTCTGAAGTTGTACCTTGGCGTAGACCCACAACCACAGAATATTTCCCCACTCCTGCACAAGGAGGAGCACATGCTGACTTGAGATCGTTAGCCTTCTCCTTAAACCCACTCTTGTTTCCCACTCCACTTCGAGACTCATTTCCCGCAGCCCCTTCACGAACTCCTTCTCCTCCAAGTTCTCCTCCACCTAATATTCCTATGGTTGGTGCTAATCCCCCTATGACCAAAATGGAAGCTATAATAGCCGCTAGGTATGCTCCCCTTGTGTTACCTCAGCCCCTCAATGCCCTCCCGGCAGATGGTTACCTCAAGCAACTACCCAAATTCACGGGTGAGGGGGACGTAACTGCAGATGAGCACCTAGAAGCCTTTTACAGTTTCACAGATGAAAATGTCATCATGCATGCAGACGTATGCATGAGAATTTTTGTCCACAGCCTCCAAGGAGAGGCTAGAAAATGGTTCAAGGCCCTGCCATTAAGGGTTTTTTAGTGCATATAGAACACCCATCGAAAGAAATGAAATGCTTCTCTATAAGAAAAGGGGGACTCGCAAGAATAAATGATAGTGAATGCTTAGGGGGTTAGTTGGAGGATTGGAGGTCTGATCACGAGTCGACCTATCATGGTCATGGGTATCTAGCGATATGACATTACCATCATATGGCCACCAAGCCAGGGTAGTGGCTCTCAGTTACACAACTGAGAGAAAGGGGGTCTCATCACGAGTGAACCTTCTCATTTTATGTAAGGTATTTGTGAGTGACATTGTCATTATGTGGACACCATGCTAGGACAATGGCCTTCAATTTTTCCTTTAAAACATGAAAGAAACAAATAATGGCAAGAGGATGGGCTTGGAAAAAGTGCATTGCAAACGAAGGTGCCACACACCCTCTAAAAAGGAACCCATGAATGACACACTATGACCCCTTGTATGTCATGAACCCCATGCCTAGTGAGTCTTGATCCATAAAAACTTCATATACTTCACATGGCTTAGAGAAGGATCACTTGGGAAACACTCCTTGACCTAGGGAAAGATCTACCCAATAGGACACCTCGTCAACCCTCCCATATGCAAGATTGACATTTCACATAATGTCTTTGAGCACATACTTGTTTGACTGTGTAATATTTGATGTACATGCTTAGGTGGCTCATTTATTGATTTGATTTAATCACCATGATATTATGACTTGATATCCTTGGAGTGCATGCTTATTTGTCTTTTCAGGACCTAGTTGGTGGACAATTTTGGATGAACAAGCCTATCTTGGGCTTCCATGGGGCTTGAAGCCCATAGGTTGGATGCCAAGGGTCTGCATGCTGACTGAAAGAGACGTACATTTGGAGGCCTAGAAGACATCATGGATGACATGACCTATCCCTTACATGCCAAACATTTTTCCTAGAAGGGGAAAACATCACTTTTAGAAGATTGATGTCACCTAGAGGGATAGGGTTTCGTGGTGAAGGTGTTGCTTGATGACATGTGGCATGTTTTGAAGGAAGGAATATTGAATACCATTAAGAGAAGACTTGGATGAATGACAAGTGGCCTTTGGAGGCCTATCCATGCACCCACTACCCCAACAACTTCTTCAAAGTGACAAAATGTCCCCTAAAGAGGTGACGTCACCTATTCTAGAGTTTCTTTTGTGTAAAAGTGAATTTTAAAGGCAAATTGTTTAATATTATTTTGTTGCAAGGGGTAAGATAAGGGTTGTGGAACCCTTATATTATGTTTTACCCTTGGTAAGTGGGAAAACTATGTGAATGACATTTTGTATAAATAGAGATCATAAGATCTCATTTTATATCACATCTCTCCCATTTTGAGAGGCCTTGGACTAAAATTTTGGATATCTTTGGCTATTTATATCTTGTTCTCTTGTGTGTGGCTATATTTCTTGGTTAATGGTTGGTGGAGGTATGTGTTATCCTTGGAAGGATTTTCTCTTTCTATTGTGGTGGTTTATCTTAGCATCTTTTCCTTGAATTGGTAAGAAAATATGCATTGTGTTATCATTTGTGTTTCAAGTCAAGGTTGATTGTTTCTAGATCTAGGTCGGAAGTATAAGGGAATAAACCCCCTCCTTAGCCTCCATCATAATTTTTCTTAAGTAATGTTGATTTAGCAAGGGTTTACTAAGAGAAGTATAAGGGCATACATCCTCTTAGTCTAAACCCTAGATAGAGATACTTACCTTGGGGAGTAAAATGGCTTACACCCCCAAGGAAGGTAGTACCTCTAGCTTATTATTTTCTTGACTCCATTAACCCAACCATTAAAAGAATTAGTCATCACTTGTTGCATTGGAGAAATAAATTGTTTCCTTGGTAAACCTGAAAGTCAAGGTCTTGAGTTTCTCTCACTGGGATTTTGTTCTTTGAGCCTTAGGTTCTCTCCCCTCATTGAGGCATCCCCTCTCTCTTGCTGAATCTTTCTTTTGTTAACAAACTAACCCTACAACCATAAGGCTGCAGAAACACTAACTTTTCTAACCCTAATAACTCACAAACTAACCCTAGACTTAAGCTCAAACTTTGCCCTCATGTTCTACTTGCTATAGTGCATTTTTGGGTCAACTTTTGGGCAAGTTTCATTGGGTAATTTCTCTATTGTAATGCAATTTATGTTACATCCATAAGGCTGATAAATTTTACTGCATATATATATATATATTATGAAAACCTTTCTTTAAATGTCAAAGTGCATGCTAATCCTTAGTCGTTTGCTAGTTTAACTCTCATGCTTTCAAATTCACTTATATACTAGCTCTTATTACACTTGTCATGGTTTAATAATTGTTGATATATTGATCGATTTGCTGCTGAAAATTAGAGAAAACAAGTTTAAATTTCTTGTCCACCTAACATAATATATGCAAGTGTGGTTTTTCTTGTTTCTCAGGAAGGTACAAAAACTTTTGTAGGTACCCAAAGAGTTGGAAACCTTAAACCACCGGGAGCTGAATCATCAAAACCATTTTCCTCTTCCATCATTGACCTTTAGGAAAACAATTATCTTCCCTCCATTCCATCTGTCTCAATCCCCCCATGGTCACCAAGATCTCCTCTGTAGAGTGACCTAGTCACCCTTGAAGTGCAGGACCTATATCAAGGTGACATTGGGTATAGTGTCTCAACGTTGTCGCCAAATTGGTGTTGGGTCGAGATTTTCCCAACCTACAACTTGTGCGATAACTGATATTACACCATTTGATACTATTTCTTTTAATTTGAAAGAAATCTACTTGTGTGTAAACTAGAAGGAAAAGAATAATGTATGTTATTATACATTAATTCATATCATTTGATTGTTGTATTCAATGTGTCTTTTTGCATCTTGCCTTGTATATAAACACTTTTTGTGTGAACATGGTGTGCTTGTGTCATTTTACATTGAACTTGAGTTCAATTATGTGGCTTAGCTCTCATTATCCATTTGAAATCTAATCATATCTTTCTTTTTGACTTCATTTTCTTGTCAATAAATTATTGTTGTTTTTGTGGTGTCCTCTTTCAACTACACTTTTATTCATGTCTAGTAAAAGCATATAATGCAGTTTGTTTTGAATGATGAAATTTATTTCTTTCTTCTACAATGCCTTTGGATTGTAGATGGAATCAACAATTGCAAAAAGAAAACAAACACTAAGTGTTCACATATTCTCACATAAGTAATCCCATTGTGCAAGTATTCTCAGTTCATTTACAACTTTGTGAAGGTAAATTTTTCTTCATCTATTTATTGTTGCACCTCATAATAGGAATTGCACAGACTCAACCACTCATTGAGTTGGAGAGAACATCCATTTGACCATCATAGTGCAAAATTTTCACCTTGGTTTATGCTTTGAGAGAGGATCCAAAATCCAATAAGGCAAAGTACCACTAGAATTTTGATCGGAATGGCTCAATAGAATTTTTTGAGAAATACTACTTTGCAATGTTGTGATGATGGTTTTCCAGCTCTGCACCATCTATGTCATATGAGTCAATTTTTAATCTAAGTTTTCTATTTCCCCATTGAGATTGACAATTCCTTCTTTGAGCTCTTCAATTCCTCTTTTCAAATTGTTTTTTATATCTATTTTTTGGAGCAAGTATTTATCATAAATGATGTAAAAATTCATCTAAGTATGTGTAAAATGCTATTCCTATTTTATTTGGATGGAGAGTGCACTACTGAGAATTTAATTAATTTTTTTTAATATACATAGGTTCTTCGTATATCTAGCGAACCATCCAACATAAACATCCATTGGAGGTATGCAACCTCCATCGAATATATTGTTTGGATATCGGATATACGATGTACCTATTCGTCATATATCTGACAAACCGTCCAATATAAATATCTATCGGAGGTATGGAACCTCCATCGAATATACTATTTGGCTATCATATATTCGACATACATATTCATAAGATATCAAACGAACCGTCCAACAGATATATCCATTGGAGGTATGGCACCTCTATCAGATATATTGTTTGGATGTCATTTATTTGACATACATGTTCCTTTGATATCCGACGCCCATTCCGACAAACCTACATCGGATATCTTGTTTCTCTATCAGATATTCAACATTTGGTTACGTCGAAATTTTGACGCGGAGGTTTGTTGGAGATCTGAAAACCATATGCTCATCATATATCTGACCCATATACACCAACGAAATTGGTAACCGTGTTTCGTCGGAGTATCAGAGGAATTGCATCGACAAACCAACGTACCATCGTAGAATTTCAGTTCACAAGAATTAGTGCCAATTGTATCCATTTTATCATATCTATAACCAAGAGGAAATATCCCTCGACTATAACTTTGGTATAGTCATTATGATTTTCTATATCAAGCCCTTCTTACAAGGCTAAGATCTATGTTGCATTATTACTCATGTAGCCAAGATTGCCTACATAGATTTTGATTATCCTACCTTCGTTGTTGCAAAATATGCCTCCCAGACCCGCCTGGCCTAGATTACCTTTTGACACCCCATCAAAGTTGATTTTGAAGAACCTTGGGGGAGGGGGAGACTAACTTGAGGGAGCTGAGACCTTTGGAATTGGAGATATCTAGCCAACTAGAGCCAAGGTATTTGATAAAGTTAGAGATCTCAAAATGATGCTTTCATTTTGGTTTATCTTCCAATACTCTTTATTCCAAGGTTGGGTGACTACTGTTTCCTAAATAAATTTGGTTATTCTTGTCCAAATCGTTTCCGGGGACTACATATCATTTATGAAGATACGTCTATTGCGTTCTTTCTAGGTTTACCATACCAGGAATCCTGGGAACAACTACCAAAGGCGGTTGAATATGGGGTTTTGAGTGATGGATTTCAACCATTATTCTATGGAAGAAATGATAGAACTTTGGTTGTGTCCCATTCTCTTGAAGAGTGTTGCACCCTGATCCCATAGATATTCCATAAAAGGACAAGAGTTAAAAAGATTCTCATTTGATACTTCTTGTGAGAGGCACAACGAGCATCATGAAGGACCTGTGAAACCATGTTTGTAGAGGTTCTTCCAAGTGAGTGTCTTGTTTTTTATGAGCAACCATAAAAAAATTGAAACTTTTGGCCACAAACTTTGTTGCCATATACGTTGCCAATTTTTTTTATTTGGGAAGATTTTGGTAATTTGTTGCTAGCGAATAGGCCTCTCCAACTGAGAAGGAACCCTTCGTGGTCCAACCCCAATGGAGTTTGTTGGGATCATTACTTTCTAGGATTTTTTTGGTAGTTAGGTCATTCCAAAACCGATCTGTCATCTCTTGATCTGGGGTGCCCTCCCATTCTTCCTTGGGAATCCATGTGTGCCATTTATGATGTGCCTCTTCCTGGGTCCAATATTGAACAACTTCGGTTCTCCTTTGATTTACCATTGCTTCCTTAATTCTGGATAGTTTTTCTTAGTGTCACCATTTTGGTATCTGTTACCAATAGTCATCCCAAAAGAGGGCCTCCTTCCCATTTCGTATTTCCCAAAAAACAATTTGTTGGATTAGGTTTCAGTTTTTCCATGCCATGTTCCATATGTGTGAGCCATTAAAGGAAACTTGCATTCAGATAAGGATTTCTTCATGTTCTTCCTTAACATATTTCACCTTCACTCATTTATAAGAAAGTGCACCTATTCCTACGTGCACACATTCCTTTGCACACCATTGTCACTTTTTCGACCATCATCTTCGTACGAGCACCCACAAATAAATTCCAATTATGATACCACAAACCAAATCAAGAAAAGTATATATGTACTCATAATATACATTCCTCCATTTGTATTGCAAGTCAACCTACTCTTTCATTCATTTGTTAGAGTTAAAATGTTGAAAGTGGTCATCTCATCATCGATCGTCTAATTGAACTGACATACATATACATCATTCTTTACTTATTTTTCAACAAGGCAATCACAGTATAAGTAGGACACCAATAATATTAATGTAAAGAGTTTTTAAGATGAGATTAAACAAATAATGTCCTTATCATGGCAACCGAGTGTTGAGCTCTAATAATTACATTAAAAACTAACAATATAATCACTATAAAAATATAATAACCATAATTGTAGCAATAATTGTTTCGAGTGCAACAAACCTCTTGTTATATGTGATTATGTAAAATGAGCAATGAAGCAAAGAGTAAAATTCCAGAGGTAAATATTCTTCTCTCAAACCTTCACCAAAGCTTGAAAACCATAGTTTTCCATGTAACACTTAATGATCATTCATTCATAATCATCATATAAACCATAAAATAGATTTAGTAAAAAATTTCAACTAAAGGATTTTATTTATTAAGCCAAAATGTGAAAAGTTCAAATCATCAATAAGGATGGTTACTGGATAGTTAACGAGTAACCATAGTCAATTTGGATATATTATATGGAAGTTGATGTGTATGCATGCTTCTCAACACCCACCTATATAATAAGAGAGTATTGCATTGAATTAATTATAACCAATAATAAGTTGGGAGAAGGGTGATTGATGGGGGAAATAATAAGTTTGATATATTATAATGTTAATGCATGTTCATGCATACTTCTCAACACTTACATTTGGAGAATATTACATTGAATTATTATATATAATAGCCGAGAATAAGTAGTGTACTATATTATCTACTTAATCGCCTATGTATTTGTCATTAATGATGTAAAATCACACTACAAGGTGAATCACCTATGTATTTGTCATTAATGATGCAAAGTCACTGCAAGGTGAAAACAAGAGTATTGACTCTACAAAATGCACATAACTTGAGTACAACATAAATTAATTTTTGAAACATTTATGTTAGCATGTCGATTGTAAAGTTTTGGTAGTTTTAATTAATGCCTTTGTAATGAAAACCAAACACGAAATCCCTTTATATTTCTCCACCATTTAAGAAATTGACGCACACAAGGAAGTGAGCAACATTGAAAATATAAAAGAAGAAAAAAAAACATAAAAGCTTAAGTTCAAAGTTAAAAAACTAGTACAAATAATCGCATAAAATGCATGTTGCACCATTGAAAAATTTGAAGAAAAATGACTTTTAGTTAGAGATTATAATTGCTAGATGTATCCCATAACCAAAAATGAAGGTACTCTCGCCATCATTCCATGCCTCACATTCATGATGAAGTTCTATGTGAATTGACTTGATTTGTTTTAACGAGAGAGTTCAAGGTTTTCCCAACACTACTCATCTACAACTTCACCCACCTAAGGTTTCCACTCCAACAAAAAGGGGTCAAAATTTAGGAAGTGCACACCAAAAACTTCCCTTCCTCAATAACAACATAGGATTCCACCACTTCCAATATGAACAAGACATTTCCTCCTATCCTCAATAACAACATAGGATTCCACCACATCCAACACGAACAAGACATTGCCTCTTTGTAGCATTGGGTACAACTCAATTACATAAACACTAAATTTTTTCTCTAGAAGATGCACCTTCTCTACAAATCTTAGTGCTTGCTTTTCAGATATAATTTTCATTAATTTTCACAACTTGCAAGAGAGAGGCCTCTTAGTTCTTACTTGAGACTTGAACCACAAGGTAAAATCACATATGAAGGGTTTTCACCTGCCGATTGACTGCATCACATTAACGCAATTGTGTGGCAAGGATGTTGAATCCTCCATTATTTGTTTGTTCACCACCCATATTGTATCAATGGGAGCAAAAATCTCAAGCATTGTGAACATTTATTCCCTATTTGTTGGTGAAATAGGGTTATTTTTTGCCTCCTCTTGCATAATATACGGTCAATTCCAAATATCTCAGATACTCTAAGGATGATGGAGGAGGATATCGTCCTCCCATTGTAAGTAAAGATAGTGTGTAAAGAACAAAACCAAAAAATAGAGAATGCCCTTGATAAAGTGATGAATGGAACACTTCGCTAACAAACGCCTATTAAAATCCATATTCACGTTGGGAGTCATGCTCGTGAGTACTATAAATATGGTTAGATTTAACAATCATAAACAAAAAGGAAACTAAGATGGGAGTCTCTAGTATCCACCAAGCACTTATGGAACATATAGTGTGCTTATAGAAAGCCTTGCTTCGGTGAACTCATAGCTTCCTTAAACCATAAATTTTACTTTAATATTAAAAGGAGAGCTCAAATCTACTATAAGAATACAAAGATTGATTGGAGTGCATGGAAATTATTGTTTTCATTATTGAAGGTTGGTTGTAGAGGGAGTGATAAAATTGTGAGAGACAATATATTCCGCAAATTAACTATTAAGCTAACCATTATCACAGGAAGAGTTTGTAATTGCTATGAAATTATGGCACAAATGGTTTCAATTTCTTGAAAAATATAAACACATTTTTAAATGCCATTGAATTGGTGAAGAAAAATAATATGTAAGCAGTTATACTTATGTCTTTCAATGGTTATACTTTTTATCCTTTAATTTATATTTATTTAACATATTTTTACATCTTTCATTTTGCTTTCATTAAGTTTTTTGAAAAATTATTAATACATTAATTCAAAATTAATGATATTGTGAACAAATAATATCATTATTTTTCTATGGTTATATTTTTTATCTTTTGATTTATATTTATTTAACATATTTGAACATCTTTCATTTTGCTTTCATTGGGTTTTTCTAAAAATTATTAATACATTCAAAATTAATGATATTGTGAACAAACAATATTATTATTAAATTTATTTTGTTGTTTGTACTTAAAAAGCTTTTGGGACATGCATCTTATAAAAAAACACTCTTGGTGAACTAGAATGGAACCCCATAACATCCTCTCAAAACACAATTAAATTAAATTTGTTTTTTGTTTGTCAATATTTACAACTATCAATATTGACACGTGGAATCGGTCTAGTATTGAAGAAACAAGTAATAATTTCACTGTGACAATTCTTTGAAAAACGTCGACTCTCAGCGATTGAATCCGGAGAGCTTACAGGGTAGATTGTTTTTGTATTTGTGAATTGTTTATGTTTTGTATATTTATTTATTTGTTTGAATTATAAAAATATATACGAGAAAAGAAAAAATATTTATTGCTTTAATTTAAATAATGTTTTGTAGTTAAATTCTTGTTGTTGTTTTGATTATCAATTTGTTAAAATATAATGTTTTATTTATTTGAATTTAAATAAATATTTGTAGTTATGTGTTTTTGAATTAATCCAATTTGCATTTTCATAGAAATTATAAATAATATGAGTAGGGGATTGTTGTTTGGAGTTTTATTATTTTCCGACCCCACATTGGACTATATACAATTTAATTTTGTGCATCCTTATTATCAAAATTACATGTAAATTTCTAGTCTTGACATTTTTTATGTTGTTCTATGGTTTACATATTTAGATTCGATACAAATAAATAATTTTTTGAGCAAAATTGGTTGTTTGAGGTATCAAAGGTTTAATTGAGGTTGAGTGAAAACATACATAGAATTCACCTATCACCCATGTACTTGCAATATAAAATCATTGCCGAAAGATTTGATATGGAAGGAATCACATTTAATCAACACAAATCTTACGTTATTGCAACAATATGAGATTGAACTCAACACTTTTATCGAGAAAAAAATGGCCCAAAAGTATACCCCACCCATATCAAACAACACCTTTGCCTGGGATACTCCCATTCCTTTAAATGTTGTATATAGGCTTGGGCTGCTTGGGATTCAAATAGAGGGGTTGGATGTTCTATCACTAGGCTTAAGAAGGCTACATGGTTGTTTGACACTAGTTTCATTACTAGAGTTGACAAGGAGAAGGTTTTATCTTTGGGATTATCTGCATAGATTAAGTCATTAATCTATGACCCATATCCACGAGTATTAATTGCAACTAACCAATTTCTCATGATTTTGAATAGTCCACTTAGCACTCATTGCATTGGTTAATGATCACAAGGGTGAATAAGTGGAATTGAAACTAGCAAAATGAATCACATAACATCAATCATCACCTCTTGGGATTGAACCCAATAACTAGGAATTCTTGGGAGGTCACCCATCCTAAGACTCCTCTAGCTCAAGTGCGCTTAACTCTTTTCTCACTATGACAATCTACTTAATGAAGTTTTATGATTTCCTCTTCCACCATACATTTGAAATAGAGTAGGTCCATATTGTTAGAAGGAGAGTGGAGACACAACCCCACACATCGAACCTAGAGGATAGAGGGATGACCATCAAGGCCAAAGGAATGTGTAAGAAAGTGATGGGATGTAGGGTATTTGAAGGCCCTTCCAAATTCATTAAGTTGTTTTGACAATCATCGATGGAGGGATCTAGGTGGAGTTCATCCTCCTCTTCTTTCTTCAATACATGGTTTTGGAGGGCATCATGGAATGAGGTCTTGGTGTAGGGAGGCCCCCTCCTTACTTGATACTTTTAATGGACCTTCAACCAAGCATACTTCTCCATTTTCCATCCCATCAATGTCGAAGAGTGTTTTTTTGATAGGTATGGTAGAAGTGGACATGTTCTAATTATTGGACTAGAGATTTTGATTTGAGTATGAGCATGGCCAAGGAAGGCGAAGCATTCCCCCTTTTTGTTGTCATGTTGTTGATGATCAAGGATGACTCTCCTATGACTATTATAGTTTCCTTTTTTATGTTGGAGATGATTCTTCCTTGAAAAATCATCAACACTTAGCCTTGTTATTGGTGATTTTCACAATGCCCCATGCAAACTAAACTTGTTTATGTTCGGGTAATTTTTAAGGATTAAAATATTATACCTAAGTATAGTGTTCTAGGTGACTATTTCGGTTTGAAAAATCATACATATAGATATGTAGGTGAATATTCAATAAAAAATAGATAATTTACTATTAAACTTGTAAAGTTTTAGTGAACATTATCAATTTAATCACATTTATGTAAAAAAAGGTGAATTTTTAATCAAATTGGTGAATTTGTTTCTTCATAAAATAGCCAAAAAAAATAGCCAATTGGCCAGATTTTTACTGTAAAAAATAACCTTCTATATGTCCATCGGGAGAAAAGATAACCCCCTTTCACCTACCACCCTAGGTATAAGAGTATATGTTTTTACTATGGTTAGTTGAGACATTTGATATTTTGTTTTAAAGTTGGTAAGGATGCCAATTTTTTTTTATTAGTAATTTAATTTATTATTAATTGATAGATACAATGAAATGATTTGAAACAATGAAATTTAATGTGATTCTAAAATGTGTAAATGATTTGAACATTGAAATTTAATGTGATTCTAAAAGGTGTAAATGATTTGAACATTGATATGTGATTGTTATTTTTCACAATTGTTAAAAGAATATTAAGCTTTCTCTATGTGTAAAAGCATATAATGTTGTGATTGCTATTTTTCACAATTGTTAAAAGAATATTAAACTTCCTATATGTGTAAAAGCATATAATATTTTTTTACCATTAGCAAAATCTTCTAATAACTTTTAACTTTTATATTTGGTTATAATATTATATTTTATAGTTGATTCAATTTTCTATTATGTTCATTTAACCAAAAAAAATACAAAAATTAAAAACTTAATAAGTAGTAATTTATAATAACAATGACTATTCAAATATTAATAATATTAATTTGTGAATTGCTATTCAAACTCATTTTTTCACTTTTAGAATCCAATATTGTGCTTTTTAAACTCAACAGTGATATTTTCAAAATCCAACATTACACTTTTGTAAATCTATTTTGCAAGCTTCAAACTTTATTTTTACACTTTGGAAATTTAATTTCACACTTTTTCAAATCCAATATTCACACTTTATTTTCAAAATATTTGTTTTAACATATTTAAAACCAATTAATCCAAATTTAGTTAAATTAGTGTTTAGGATTCAAAAGAAGTGGGACCCATTACAGGATGACTGCTTGGCATGGAAGGATTTTTCCACTTGCAAAGCCACCGAACTGGGGAAAAATCCATCCATACAATTGGTCCATGATTTGGGATGTGTTTTTTCTATCCAAAATTAATTATTTGATTTGGTTTTTAATACATTACAATCTATTACGACTGAAAAAAGTATTCATGCCCCTTAGGTGTTGTCCTTGTAAAGAAAATTAAAGAAACCACCTATCACATATTTTTCATGTATATATACATTCCCTTAAAAAATACACCTCCTTAAGAAATTCTAAAACCTTCTTCCCATTAAAATGTTTTATGAATAACAAAAAAAAATGAATGCATATTTAAGTGTGAGGAAACATCCATTGGCCCATGAAACCAATAGTAATCATATTTAAGAGTGAACAAACATCCGTTCAATGGTAATCATATTTAAGAGTGAGCAAACATCCATTCACTCATCAAAACAATAGTAATCGATTTCCTTAAAAATCTATGAAAAAATTAGAGAAAAAAATGACAAAAATGGTAAATTAATGGATAATTGGGAAGAAAGAGAAAGAAACAAGGCTTAACACATGGGTCCTCCTAGAATAGAATGGAATGCCTCTACTCAAAATTTCCAAAAAGAAAATAGGAACCTCCAAACTCGTACATAACGTACATTACTCTAAGAAAAATATACAATGCCCTCTCCTTTGATGGCGTGGCGAGGGGAAACCCTAGCTTTATAGTTGCTTGATGCGCATATTTGAACTAGGTGACATGTTGGGATAAAAATATGTAAATGTGAATGAAAGCATTAATGAAGTAGGTATCCTTAAACAACCAAGGCATTAATGCTTAATGTAATGAAATAAATCATTTATAATTGTAGGATTAGTGATTAATTTAGAAATCATTGGAGAATTTATGATGTAAAAGTAACAATGGTAGAAAATGATAATTAATTATGTACACACGTGAGAGAAGGTTATGTATTGCTTGAAGTGAGTACTATGTTTTGTTTGAAGTTAGTGCTTATAAGACTAGAAGATAATGAGGAAGAAGGAAGAGTCACTTTCATGGAATAGTGGTATATGGTGAGGATTGTTTAGGAAATATATTGATAAGAATCTTTATAGAATGATTGAATATGAGGTAACTAATTATGTCATCTTATTTTTATTAATATTAAGATGAAAACATAAATCTGTATAACATTTTTTCTCGTTTTTTGACGATGAAATATAATATTTTTTATATGAACAATAATATCTTCATAATTTACTATTCAATTTTGACAAAATGTTTTGATAATATAAATACATAGATTATACTATTCAATAGATCACACATGAAAGTATGTGGTTAATTATTCAATGTTGACTAAATGTTTGTTTCAAAAATGTTTAAAAAAAATCTCCCAATTCTTACCAACGACAAACAACCTCTTATCACAAAGTATTATTAAGTTTAGGTATTAATTAGGGTAGAGGAATTATGGAAGTGGCATTTGAAAAATGGTTTTAAAGATCATCTCGTTTTAAACTAATGCATCCACATGTAGAAGTTTGTCCTTAATATAGATGAATTATGGAAGTGATATGTGGCAAATGATTTTTTAGATAATCTGTATAAATAGTTTGAAAACTAGTTAAAGGTCTATAGGGAATTGGTTAAATTTCTAAGAGGCAACCTCTTGTTAGTAAATTTTCCTACTACTTTTTGGGCAAGCTAGAGCATGTTGCAAATTTTGTTATCATGGCATGATGTTAGATGGTAGAGAACTTAAATAGTGTAGTGTAAATTATTGTTGGTAGTTGCAAGGAATATGTATTTTAATGAATGATGAATGTCATTTAGTTGATATTATGAACATCTTTCTTCACATGGAGTTGATGATAATTCCTCAAATTATTTTGTGAATTTGGGTCAAGATATTTTTGGTGTTGATGTTGGTTGTGCTTAATCAAACCATGTGACAAAAAATGAAAATTAAAAAATATTACAATTGAGATAATCGAGTCAACCAGCTAGAAATAAGATTAATGACCATGGTTGAAGTGGATTAAGAAAGGTATAAGGCTCTTTGAATCGTAATTAGGATGTAGTAGTTCATGATTTCTTGGTTGAAACTAAATATAACGAAACTTGATACAATGGATAAGTATGACGTGGGATTGAAGGTGATGTAAATTTAGGTGATGGTGTATTAGAAATGCAAAGTCCCAAGTTGAAATAAGTTTATATGAAAAGAGAGATGATGATAAAAGTGAAAGCATCACATTTTAAGAGATAGGTACTTATAAAGGAAGCTTGCACATAATCACTTTTACTATTTAAGGGGATCATTGTGTGTACATATGAATAACCTTGTTAATGACATTGAACCTTACAAGCAATCTTGTAAAATAAAATAAAATAAAATAAAGGAATTTACATTATTTATAAAGTGACAATGTTAAATAGGTTGATTAAACTCAAGTTTTAACCATTCCTTTTCAACATACGAGAAGTAGAAGTTAGTGGAAGTTCTTCATTCTTCAAAGCTCCCAAGATGTATAAGTTAATTAAACTCAAGTTTTAACCATTCCTTTTTAACATAGGAGACTCCTAAGATGTATAAGTTGATTAAACTCAAGTTTTAACCATTCCTATTCCAGAAGTAAGTAGGAGTTAGTTGAAACTCTTCATTCTTCAAAGCTTCGAAAATGTATACCTTATATAAATCCTCAACTAGCTAATGACCTAAGGTTATTTATCCATACTTAAAATGGTTATGTTTTCTTCAATACCTTGAGTCTTTGTTAATATAATGCTCATCAAAATACAAATAGGTACCAAAGCTCAAAAAATCATTAAATGCTTAGCATTCAGACTTCTTCAATAAAGAGGGTTACAATTATCTTTTTAACCTTGAATGAAATGCATATTATACCTAAGATTGCACATATCATGTCGATCTATTAAAAAAAAATGATAAAAATGTTACTACCTATCAATAACAAATAGAAATCCAAAAAGGGGAAGGAAATATTTTGATATAAATAACATGGAATGGTGAAAACGTTTTTTTTTCCAAGAGAAAATTCCTCAAATTTATATATGGTATAAATTCCTTTACAAAGCAAACTGCCACAGCAGAAACATGGACAATGCACCATCAGTGAGGGACCGTTACATGCAAAGAATGCCAAGGTGGACCAGCCCTAAAGAAGAGGATCAAGCGATCAAAGTAACCAAATAAACCATCCAACTGCAAAAGTGGAAACAACCAACATCATTCAAAGACATTTATAGAGGAGATAGGGCTCTCTATCCCACTATCCCAATGGAAGACCGAGAGTCTCCCAACCACTTCCTTTAAGGCCCTCTTCAAGAGGGCATCCGCCTCTCTATTGTGCGATCTGGAGATGTGGTGGAAGTTGATGTCGATAAAGGTTTTTGACAACTCCATCGTTTTATCCTTCCTGCTATCGTTGTGGACAGTTTGGAGCTTGGACTTTTGAGAGATCTAGTCAATGATAACTCGTGAGTCGCCAAGGACGTGAAGGTGACTGATAGACCAGTAGGAAGCAAGAAAGAGGGAGGCCCATAAACCCAAGAGCTCGGCTCTATTGTTGGTACCCGCTCCGCAGTTTAAGAACCACTTTGTAATCCTCGACGGGTGATTTTTGAAAAAACCACCAGCCCCACAACAGACTCCATTTGACTGGGCAGCACCATCCAAACAAGCAAGGGTATAACCTTTCGTCAACTTAAAATCGCAGGTTTTGAGAGTGAGGGACTTTACCGTCGACGGATTCCAGTGGAAGGAGACCAAAACTTTGTGAATCACAGCGTGCAAGGAAGGAGGGCAAGTGTCAAAGATAACTCGATTCCGTGCTGTCCATATCTGCCAGCAGACGAGGACCGGTAGACACTTTGGCGCAGAGAGTTGAGACAACCACCGAGTGAAGTTGTTCGAAAGGGAGGAGTCGCTCCAAGAAAGGTGCAAAGAAAGATGTATGAGAAAAAGAGACCAGACCGCCTTTGTGAAGGAAAAGTGAACCAGGAGATGGTGAATATCCTCTGGCGCTCTGCTACAGAGAAGGCATATCCCCGGCCCCTCCCAGCCTCTCCGTTGTAGCACATCCCAAGTGAGAGTTTTCTCCTTTCCAGCTAGCCAGATAAATAATTTGAGGTTTAGAGGAATCTCCCAATGCCATAGAAGAGAAAACCACGACCGATCCACATCGAAATGCAACTGATTGAGGAGGGCAGAATAAAAATTCTTTACCAAAATGTTTCTTGTGGCATCTCCACCAGCCCACAGTAGTGTATCTAGATTAGAAGAGAGAGTAACACCGACGCCCTTGAGGTCCGAGATATAGCGGTCCCATTCTGTGGCTATCGGATCACTTAAGAGTAGATCACCACTGCCCAGCCATCAGTCGGGGAGAGTGTGGCAGCCAGACTGGACTTTAATCTGAGCGAGGTGAGTAAAATTTTGAATCTGGAGCTGCGACCTCAGCTCGGTGGAGAGGAGCGACCGGTCTCCCAACCCAAGAATTTTGTCATTGCCGATGCAAATATCAGAGCCCGCGCCTGACTTCCACACGAGCGAGTGGAGAATCACTGGTATGGAAGCAACCAGGCCCTTCCAAAAAGGAGAAACTTTCCTCAGCAGGAAAGAAGGCTTACGGACCCAATTGATAAGCGTCAGGGAGCCCAAATATTTGTCAACAATGATACGATGCCAGATACTGTCGTGTGTGACATCTCTCCAGAACGAATATGCCAGGAGGGTCGTGTTGAAGGTGGACAAATTCATGAGACCCCAGCCCCCAGACCTTCGAGGTTTGGACAGAGCAGCCCAGATGCACAAATGAAAACGAAAATGGCCAGCTTGACTATTCCACAGAAAGTTAAAAATGTGTCTCCGAAGAAGAATAATAATCTTATTTGGAATTTTTTCTAGGGACATCCATAAAACAGCAAGGCCTTCCAGAACCGACTTTACCAAAGTGAAACGGCCACCTAGGGACAACCACTTGTTGCACCAAAAACTAATTCTTCTTTCAAAAAGTGCCACCAGCCATCTCCAATCATCAGGTGAGGAGGCTCCCAACTTCAGCTGGAAGCCGAGATACCTGAAGCCTTCACTCAGGTTTACAAAAGTGAAGGGGATGGAGCCCTTGAGAAGGAGGAGTTCGGCCTCCGAAAGACCCCAGTAGTGGACGGAGGATTTTGTGAAATTGATGGATAAACCTAAGACGGAACAGAAAAGCTGAAGCACCTCTTGGATTACCAACCACTGTGCTAAATCGGGTTTCGACAAGAGAAGAACATCGTCGACAAACAAGAGATGGACCATCTTAATGAATTTTGAGACCTTTATGCCAAAGATGTGGTTCTCGGAGAAGCTTTTTGAGAGGAGAAGGCTAAGACCTTCCATTATCAGAATAAAGAGATAGGGGGAGAGTGGGCATCCCTGGCGGATCCCCCTCTCACTTTTGAAGAAGCTGGTAGCCTCTCCATTGATCAACACTGCGAAGTTTGAACTGGTAACGCAGGACATGATCCAATTAATGAAAATCTCACCAAACCCCACAGAGTGAAGAATTAGTCTCAAGAACTCCCAATCAATACAGTCGAAGGATTTTTTGAGATCAAGTTTCATAACCAGAGCCTTTAAGTTGTTCTGCTTGATGTTGTGGATGACTTCGTGAGCAGCTCGAATCGCGTCCTGGATTCTTTTGCCCCTCAGGAAGCCCAATTGCTCAATTGAGAGACTCCTTTCAAGAAAAGGCTTGATCCGGTTTGAGATTACCTTGGAAATAACCTTATAAATGAGATTGCAGAGAGATATCGGACGGTAGTCACTGAAGGAGAGTGGGTTGTTTTCTTTCGGTATCAAGACGAGAAAGGTAGAATTTAGACTTCCCACAATCTTACCACTGATACGGGAGTCTTCTACCATCTGGAGGAGATCCAAACCTACGAGGTCAAAAAAGAAACAAAAGAATTATGTCGACCAACCATCAGGTCCGAGACTCCTCTTCGATTTGAAGTGAACCATAATATGTTTTAGCTCGGAAAGAGAGACCGGTTTGTAGAGATCGGCGGCCTCATCAGCAGAGATGAAGCAGGGAAAAAGGTTGGCCGTAGACACCATCCCCAGGAGGTCGTGGTTAAAGGGATTTTTGTAAAGATGACTGAAATACGAAACAACCTCATCCTTAAGGGATTTCTATCCACAAAGTAACTCATCTCCACTGCTCTTGATCCACCAAATATACTTCTTGCTCCTATTGAAACTGGAAACTTTATGGAAGAATTTTGAGTTAGAGTCGCCACTTTTTAACCATGTAGCATGGCTGCGTAATCTCCACCTGTTCTCCTCTGAACGAAGAAGGGAGGCTCTGTTGGTTTCAAGCAGCTTCAGTCCGGCCGACTCCTCCACAGTCAAGGCTGTAACAGTCGAATTGTGAATGAGCTAAGAAATTTCAGATTCCAGTTTAATTAAATTGGACTTTTGCATGGATTTTAAGTCATGGAACCAAGCTCTCGACTGAGATTTGAGGACTTTTAGTTTCCAAACGAGGCACCGTTGAGGGTTAGCTTCAGTTTGGAAACAAGGATCCCTCCATACCGAGTGTACTAAGTCAGAGTAAGCATCAGACGAGAGCCAATGATGATTAAACTTAAATGGAGGTGAAGGGTGGAGCGCTGGAAGCCGCAGCTGTAGGAGGACTAGCGCATGGTCAGACACAAAAGGGAACTCCACCCATGAGGATGGGAAACCCGATGAAGACAAGATGCCTTCAGCAACTAGGAAACGATCGAGTCGTCTGGCTATCGCAGCTGGTCCAGACCGCCCATTTCGCCAAGTAGGGACCAGTCGGCTCGACAGAATATCAATCAGATTGTTTGAAGCGAAGAGCACCTTAAAGAAAGCTTCGGAGGGACTTGACAAGAAGGATCCACCCCAGTTTTCATCTGCCGAAATAATTAAGTTAAGGTCACCACCAATAATGAGATTTGGAAAGGAGAGAAGGCCAATATTATCAAGATTTGACCAGAACCTCTGTTTGTCAGCACAGGGCCCATAGATATTTAGTAAAGCAACCTCATGTTTTGAAGCTAAGCAGCAGCCTAGCATCAAGATGCCCCCGCTCGATAGGTAAGGTCTCAGGTTATAGAGACTTGGGTCCCAAGCCACCAGCAGACCACCGGAGGATCCAATGGAATTAATAGCTGCCGAGACCCACGAAGGACGGAAAAGATGCACAAAATCTCTGGCCTTATGGTCTGTCGAGAGGGTTTCTTGAAGAAAAATGACATCGGGCTTTGAACGCTCTAATACACTTCTGAAGGAAGCAACCTTGAGAGTGCCTCCAATCCCTCGTATGTTTAAGGAGAGCACGATCATTACTTGGATCGTGCAAAGGCCTTCATTGCTCTAAGGGCCTTACCATCATGCGTGGGAGGAGCTGAAGTCGTTTGCTGTGAGCTCGATAGCTCCTTTTTCTTCCTGGAACTTCTGTTCTGGAGAGGGGAGAGTTATGTGCCAATGCCTCTCGACCAGGCATAAGTTTTGACGTCCTTGTCCAAATGTTGAGAGGAGGAAGTGTCAGCCTCTGTATCAGGAATGAGAAGTTCTTTACCACGATACACAAGTAGCTACACTGTGTTAACCGGAAGAAAGGTAGAAGAGGTCGATGAGTTTAGCTCTTCCAAGAGTGTTACATCATCTTCCTCGGTCTGATTATAACCTGGAAGCACCGAAAGAGCAAGATCCAGATCCGAAGAGGGAAAAGGAGGACTAGGGGGTACAACCGGAAGTGAAGAGGAAAGAAATCTTTTTAATACAAATGACATGGATGAGAGACATTTGGGATTATAGAAATCCATAAAAGGGAAGGAAATATTTCGATATAATGGCATGGAATGGTGAAAACGTTACTACCTACCAATATAAACCCATAAAAAAGGAAGGAAATATTTTTAATACAAATGACACAGGATAAGAGGCATTTGGGATTGAAGACTTTTTAACTCTAGTGAATGCAAATAAAGGGATTTTTAAAATTAAGAAGGTTGGAAGTTACATATTGTTTTTGAATTGAAACTGTTTCAAAGAATCATATTTTTGAGGTTTTTGATTTGGATGTTTAAAATAAATTGGTTTTCAATTTTTATCTTAATTTTAAATAGATAAGAGATGCTATAAAATTTTAGGAAAAAAAATTAGAGAAACCACCATAGTGTACTTTTCTTTTTATCTTACTATTTTTACAAAACTAAACCTATTTCTTGAGGGCGTTTTCTTGCAAACGACCCATTAATAAATGCTATGATGACATTCAAACTCTATTTTATTGGATTGCTAAAATTAAAAAGTGAAAATGGTTGGATTAATTACATGAAATATTGATGAATAATTTACATGAGATTGATTATAATTATTCACGCCAGCAGCTACCAGTATAAACCGTGTTTCTCTTCACTAAATTTGGACTGTTGTTTCAGGAACAGATAGGAATTCGCAAGTTTCGAAAGGCTGACCTTATAATTACAGTAAAATTTTAGGCGTGGACCCAAAGGTGTATTGCAAGGAGAGGAATATTATTTTGTTAGAGACATTGTTAATTAAATAAATAGAAAATTTAAGCAGTAGATTAATAATGTTTGAATTAGACAAAATCATATTAAGGAAGTAATATGAATTATTACATGAAGTTATACTATCATCTACGGGTTGTGGTTTCTATCTTGTATATCAACCATGGTGGAAGAATAATAAATTATCAATAAATTAAAATATATAATTAATGATTTAATGTATAAATTAAAATAATAATTTAGAAAAATATTAATATATTAATTAATTGAAATTTTATGTTTTGACGATTTATTAATGTATTAATTAATAATATTTTATCACTATATTAATATTCTAAGAATGTTTAGAAGGTTCTTTCTGATTCATTGCATAGGTTTTTTATTTTTGACATTTCAGACCAAACTAGTGTGGTCCATCATCAAGAAAGCGTTTGTGAGAAATGAAGGAAACAGGATATAACAGGTATATAAATACTTGAAAAGTTTTTATAAGGAGCCGACTTATTGAAAGTGATATTTGGTGCCCTGAGATATTATTATTATTAATATAGTAATTTAATAATAATATAATATAACTTTATTAGTAATATATTAAGAAATAAATTGAGATGAGAAGGGACGTGGTTGGGTAGCAACACCACTAGAGTTTCTTCAACAAATATTTAGAGATCATGTATGATTTCTTGTAAGCGAGCTTGAAAAGAGTCATTGCCTAACTTGTTGCCATCCCTTCATCTTCAAACTCACTCAAGATGGACTTCCGGGCTTTTCTCGTACTTAACATTCTCATAGTTTTTTTTCTCTAATTTAATGGCTAAATTTTTACAAATTTTGCATACATTAGTCTCTAGTTCAGGTCCAATTGAACAACTCTCATGCTATCATGTATATCTAGACAAGCTTTCTGCAAAGTAATATATATTTTTATTTAAAAAAAAATATTAATTGATAATACTTTATAAATATATTAATACTCTAATGATGTATTATTAATACAATAATTTAATAATAATATAATATTACTCTATTAATAATATATTAAATATTAATGTATTTATACATTTAAAAAAAATACATTATTAAAGTATTAACACACTAATAAAAAAATTATTATTATATTAATAAATGTATTTATACATTTAAAAAAAATACATTATTAAAGTATTAACACACTAATAAAGGAATGTATTACTATATTAATAATACATCATTCATTAATATATTAATAAAATATATAAATAATAATAAATAATACATTAATAATACTTTTTAAATGTATTTATACATTAATAATATATAATATATATTAATGTATTTATACATTATTTAATATTTCAATAATAATAAATAATATTTATTAATGTATTTATATATTATTTAATATTTAAATAATAATAAATATTATTTATTAATGTATTTATACATTGATCATGTAGATTTCTATGGTGAGAATTTAGATGTTTAAATTAAATCAATTCCAAGACTAACCTAATTAATACTAACATACACCATTAATATTTTTATGTTATCTCACCTTTACTAGTTTCTGACCTCAACCTAACTTAATTATTAAAACTAATCTAACTATTATTAAAAAACTTATCGAATCCTAAGGTTTCACTTAGCACATATTTAGGTTTCCCTTGAGCTAACAAAGACTAATCTAATAGGTGAGATAACCTCCTTTAGAATTTGTTACCACTAATACATTAATAATAAATAATATTATCTTTTATAAAAAAAAATTAACCCTAATTTAACCTATAATTAGCATAAACATTAATAATAATATTAATACCATTTAGATTATTAAATTAAATAAAAAACCACTTAATAAACAAAATCTTTACAAAATACTTATTATTAAAATATTTTCAAAACCTAGGGTTTCACTTAGCCGACTTTAGGTTTCCTACACTCCTCATTAATATTTATTAGGGTTCCTCTCTTGTTTTTTCCTTAGGCATTTTTTTCCTGAAAATGGGATCTTGTTGTGGATCCGAAACATCGACAAGCAATTGAAAATAGTGTGGTATTTATACATTATTTATAAATGTATTAAAACATTAATAATAAATATTATTTATTAATGTATTTAAACATTTTTTTTTAAGTAAGAAGTTATATATTACTTATCATGGAGAAAAATTACATTCTCAACATGATATCGAGTTTTGGATGTGTTGAGTTGCCCCGAAGGGAAACCGACTCAGCTTGACAATTGACTGTAAAAATCAGTAATATTTAAACATGATTGTCTGAAGCTCCGTGGGGAAACTGATTCGACCGACCCATTCATGCATACTGTAAACCAAAACAAGAGCATACTATGAACCAAAAAAAGCCTATGTTTTGACAAACCCACAGGATTGACAGTGCTAGACTCCAACCGCCAATGAAGAATCTTCCAAAAACAACTAACATTTGTCAAAATAAAATAAACATTCTGACACCTGTGCGCCTACCGACTTTCATGGTGTCTGGTGCGCTTTTTTGTTCTCAACTTTCTCTGCATGTTGGTCTCGCTTGTCCTTGACTTCCTTTGTGTGTTTGTCCACATCTCGGTCCTCCGCCCCCTGAAAGTATGGAGCAAGGAACGCCCCTGGAGATGCTGGGGCATTGGTGCCCGAATATGGTGAGTGCAGGGAGTGAAGTAGGGTTGAAAGCAAAGATTCAATTTTATCTGTGCATTGATCCAGGTGTTCCAACCGAAAACGCAATTCATCGACGCCCTTACAGACCACGAAGACCAGATCTTGAAGAATCAAGACCGAATCTTTGAGTCGCGGGAACAAAGCATAGTCTGGTTGGAGAAGAGCTTGGCCTCGAGGTGCTTCCAATTGTAGTTCTTGTGATTGAGTGTTGAACTCCTCCAGAGAAGGAATAGAAGGTGGAGATGGGGGGGGGAAGGAGGTGGTGAGGGAGCAAAGGGTGGTGGACTATAAGGGCGTGCATGTGTTGGATGTGAAGTCATGGCCAGATCCGGGAGAGGTCCAGGAGCAAAGCTGAGAGAATTACCCTGAAGGTTAAACCATTCAACTCGGCAAGCCCATGCCAATGATATAGGCGAAAGACCACTTTGGCCTGGAGAGGACTGAGTGGATGAAGGGGGTGAGGAACTAAGTGCGGGAGTGAAGGTAGGTGGGTGTCAGATGGCCATGGTCGCTTTATTCTGGTACCAAAGAGCACCTCTCTTTGGCTTCCCACAAAGGTGAGGAATAACCAGACGAAAGTGAGGGTGAGGTAGAGGTGTGAATAGGGAAACTCAGGTGGGCACCAAAGAGATCGACAAAGTGCAAGAGTAGCTGAAAGGAGAGGGTGATGGATGAAAACTAAAGGAAGGGGCATCACCATAAGAGGGAGGTTGGAAGGTAATTTCACAAGCATGCAAAAGGATCAGACAGTGTACATCCTCCATCGCCATGACGAGAAGCCAACACAAGGCACACTTGAGCATTTAGTTGGGACCAAGAAACAATGAAGAATTGCAGAGTTCACAGGGAGGTAATAAAGGCAGGAGGGAGGCTGCAGGTGTCATCATGTGGTCCGTGGAGAGGTGGCAGATGTTGGGTTCTCAGGTGGATGCGTGGAACGCTCTGACACCCCATCCGGGGGGCTATCTGTGTTGAGAGCCTTAGCGATGCAGTCCTGGAGGATGGGATGATCATTGTGGGTGGGGGACATATAGAGGATATCTAGTCCTTCTAAAGCCACTCCAATATTATCTAGTTTGTCTGCTGCCTAATTGGCTTTCCTTCTCACATGCGAAGGAATGAGCACCAAGTGAGGTGAAATGAGAGTTGCAATGGCACTGAGTCTTGTGGTAAGTCACAAGCAAGGGGAGATGCTATCTGGATCCGCCCCATTGAGTATTTTTGCGAAAAGGCTGAGAATTATTTGTGAATCCCCCTCGATGATCATTTTTTGGTGCCCATTGTCTTGAGCAAGTTGTAAGCCTTTGATGAGACCCCAGAGCTCAGTTGCATTGTTTGTGTTATGTCCAATGTTATCAGTTGTGATAAGAATAATGTTTCCTTGATTGTTGTGAAGAACCACTACGAAGCCCGCAGGGCCAGTATTCCTTTGAAGGCTTCGTCAAAGTTTAATTTGATGAATCTTGGAGCTAGAGGAGACCAGTGTGAAGGGTTGCCTTTGGCATGTGAACTTTGGGGTTTCCTTGAGAAGTGTGGGTGGAAGTTGATGATCCATTTGTCCAAGATGTGCTTTTCCTAGGGAGGAAAAGACAACTCCTCCTCTTTCCATGGCTGAAGGAGGATGGTTTCTCTGATGTTTTCATTTATGTGTTGCCAAACTTTCTGCCAATCAAGATGAGACGAAAGAAAGATTTGTTTGTTTCACTCTTTCTAGATCTGCCAGAGGATGAAGCCTGGAAGTAGCTGCCATATATGGTTTAGGATGGGAGAATGAAAAGTTGAATCTCTCCATCCTTCTAAGGTTTCCTTGAGGCCTTCTCGTTTGCAGTCCATGGTGTGCACGATTAAAGCACAATAATCCCATATTTGTGTACTGTAGGAGCAGAGATTGAGCAAATGGTTTTGAGATTCTGAATCTTTCTAGCAAAAAGGGAAAATGCAGGGCCCGGCAAAACCTCTTTGGTGAGATTGTCCCAGGTAAGGATACCCTTATGTGCGACGAGCTAGAGGAAGGTTGTTATTTTTGGCCAATGCTTGATCGACCATGTTTTTTCCCAAACTAGATCTTGGGGGAGAAAGTGTGAGGTTGTCTTTATGTTGTAGGCCTCTTTGATGGTGAAGGTGCCTCGCGAGGAGTGTTCCCATATTAGGATTTCATCTCCTTGAAAAAATTGAATTTTCCTGGAAGATGTTAACTCGTGCCAATGCTAAAGATCCATGTGCACATGAGTGTGAAGTTCTGTGGGAGTGGACTTCCAATGATGACAAGTTGTGCCAGGGGGGCCCTCTTGCCAATAGTCTGCGACTGTGATTAAACCTTCCTTTGTGGTAGGGGTAAGAATATTCTCTGACATGGACTTCTATGTTAAGGAGGGCCATTGTTGCCACAAATCATGCCAAAAGGAAGTTGTCCTTCCATTTCGTATTTCCCAGAAAGCATGATCGTATTTCCATTTCGTATTGTCTTGCAGCATTCTAGATCAAGGAGCCTGAGGTGTTTTCATTCCATCTGATAAGTTGGTTTTCGGAAATATGTGGAACATATTTCTTCCTCCACACTCCGGCCTAGAGGTCCTTATTTTTCTTTAACCATCTCCATGAAATATTCACACTAAGAACTTTGTTGAGAATGATGGGGTCCCTTAAGCCAAGAACTCCTTTTAATTTTGGTTTGCACATCTTTTCCCAGCTGATCAAAGATATTTTCCATTCTATCTTTTCTCCCTTCCAAATAAAATTTCTTTGAAGGGTCTTGATGGTTGTAAGAATAAAGTTGGGGGAAACCAGAGCAGAGAAGGAATAAATAGGCAAGGTTTGAAGGACTGAATTGAGGAGGATGAGGCAACTGGGAAGGTTGAGTGTTCGAAAGGTCCAGGAGGAGAGTATTTTTCCCATGGAGGAAAGGAGCCCCTCCCAGGAGCCGTTTTGAAGAGCCTTATTAATCAGAGGAATGCTTAGGTATTTGGATGGGAGGGAGCTACGCATGAAGCCCGAGATGTTGGTGATATGAAGTTGAACTGGTATAGGGGTGTTAAAAAAGAAGAGCTGGGATATTTCTCTATTAATGTCCATTCCTGAGGTTGCACAGCAATTTGAAGGATACAGAGAATGTGAAGGGCTTCACAGACGGTGGGGGAGCTCAGCATTAGGGTGTCATAAAAAAACTAGCTATGGGAGATTGGGGGATTCATGCCATGAAGGGGGAGTCCAACTAGATAATTATCTGCTATGGAATCTTTGATGAAGCAACTGATCCCTTCTGCCATGATGATGAAAAGGAAGGGGGACATGGGATCCCCTTTCCGTATTCCACAAGAGGGAGAGAAAGGGAAAGAAGGAACACCATTGATCAGAATGGAGAATAAAGCAGAAGGGGTGAGATTTAGAATCCAGTCTACCCAGTCCGTAGCAAAGCCAAAAGAAAGAAGAACAAATTTTATGTAAGACCAACTTAGTTTATCAAAAGCTTTGGAGAGATATAACTTTAATAACATACCTGGAGTACCCGTCCTCTGAAGAGAGTGTATGACTTCATGGGAAAGGATGACGTTGTCGAGAATTTTCCTACCTTCAACATACCCTGATTGCTTGGGGGAAATGATGAGGGGAAGGAGTGGTTTGAGGCGCAAAGCGATCACGTTTGTTAACAACTTATAAATCACATTGCAGAGAGAAATTGGTTTGAATTGTTTAGGATGAGTGACTTGTTATTCTTTGGGAATTAGAGTTAGGAAAGTGGCATTAAGAGCATGGAGAACCTGACCAAATATGCAAGAATCCTCGATGATGTCCCAGACTTCCTCCCAAATCATGGGCCAGCAGAAGTGAAAGAAGTCCACTGTGAAGTCGTCTAGACCTAGATCTTTTCCTTCAGAGGTGTCTTGCAAGGCTAGGTATACTTCCTCAATCATGATTTCTTTGGATAGAGCTTCATTATGCTCCCAAGTTATGAGATTGGGAATGTGTTGGGTGATCTTTTCGATGTCGGGGGAGCTGTCAATATGGGGTTCAAACAATAGATCTTGGTAATAAGAGAGCCAGTTCCTACACAAGATCTTCATGTTTTTGGAGATTTGACCTTGCTTCATGACCAAGTGCGTGATTTGATTGTTGTGTCTATGTTGGATCGTTGCTCGGTGGAAGAACTTGGTATTTATTTCCCCCTCTTGAAGCCATTGTATTTGGGATTTTTCCCTCCACATGACTTCCTCTTGAGACTGCCTTTCATCCAATTGTTGTTTGAGTAGATTTTCCTGCACTTTGAGATACTATATGAGGCTGTGATTCCTGGTTTGGATCTGGATGAGCTTCATTTGATCATTTAGGTTTCTTTGAGCTTCAAAAAATATTCCCAAAGTTCTGTTTGTTCCAAAGCTTAAGGATTTTATTAAAATTTTGCAATCGTTGTTGAAATTGAAACATTTTGGAACCATGAGAGATGGCGTCTTCCCTACACCATTTCAAAGCCAAGGCTTGGAACTATGGGTGGTCGAGCCAGAAATGCTCAAATATAAATGGATTTCATCTAGGAGAGCCAGAGATTTCCAGTGAGAGATGTATAGGCTAGTGGTAAGAACCAGAGGTATCCAAGATGCTAGCGCTCATCGATAGGCCATCCATTAAGAGGGTTTTTGATACAAGGAATCGATCCAGATGCTACATGACTTTTTGGGCGCCTGAACTTCGGTTTGACTAGGTGAAAAGGCCATTTTGGGTTTCCATATATATGAGACCGATCTTATCGATTAGAGCTTGAAAGTATCCACTTTCCACCTTGAGTCTATGAGTTCCGCCCCTTTTCTCTTCTAGGTGGCAGACCATATTGAAGTCCCACCCCTTAGTATCCAACTACGATTGATGGTGAGGTTAACCAACTGATCCATATTATGAATGAAGTTGAGCTTGTCTGTCGGGGTGGCTGGTCCGTAAACATTTGTAAGGAAGCCTGGCTTATTGGAGCCAATGAGTCGGTATTCCATTGATATTGTCCATATGGTAGTAAAGAGGTTCTCGAGCAACACAATGTTGGGTTTCCAGAGGATGTCCAAGCCACCAACCACGCCTTTGGAATGGACGATCATCATTTTCCCCTGTTTCCAACATCTTGAGAGGATTTGATTCATTTCTTCCCTAGAACATTTTGTTTCTTGAAGTAAAATAATATCAGGTTGTTCTTTTATGATACTATCTCATAGAAGCATTTGCTTACTATGACCATTGAGACCGCGCATATTCCAAGAGATGAGCTTCATGATGAGGATGGAGAGGTGAGAGGGGGAAAGATATGAGAGATGAGATGTATCTGATCTGAGTTTACCATGAAGTGATTGATTTCTTGTATGAGTTTCTGGGTGGATTTTCTTCCTCTTTTCTTCTCATCCTTCTTAGTATTGTGTTGTTCTTTCTATTGGATTCCCTAGATTCCCAATCCAGTTGTGGATCTAGCCACAGATCCCGCTGAGGAGTTTAGGAAGACTTTATGCACCTTGTGAAGCTGATCTGGAGGGATGTATATGATTGTTCTAATTTATCTAGATCTACTCCCGCAAGATCTTGTTCCTCTAGGTACATTTCAGTATCTCCATATTCGGGGTTAGAGGCTTCTCCATCTTTGGTGTGGGAAGAGGAAGAGGAGGGGATCTGCTCCAAGACAGGGGTGTTGGAAGGATTGTATTTTTCATTGTTGTGGGTTGCAGTTCCTTGAGGAGGTAGTTTTGACTCGTCCATATCTTCTAGAAGTTGCTGAAGGACACCAAAGGAGTTGTTGGATGGGGGTTCTTTGTTGTAAGTTTTTACATTTTTCCTTGTTGTTTGGAGTTGCCTTCCCACTACCTCGGTGAAACCATCCCTTGATTTGTTTCCTTCAGGATTTTCGGCCTTGCTTTCCACAATGTTCAGAGGGAATTATCTGAATAGATGCCTGTGCTCATGACATTTAAATGGTATTTTCTCATATTCAATAGTTTGAGACCAATCCTCATCATGGTATTCCAGGGCGATGGAACCTGGGAGGGGCTTCAAGATGTTGAGATAGACATAGATGTGAGTGTAAGAGGTATACCTTCTTTGCTTAGTCATCTATGAGGATTTGACATAGGCCCCAATGTTGTTCCCTATGCCTTCCATGATATCTTCTAGCCATAACTCATGTGGTAAGGATTATAAACAGATGCATACCGAGGCTTGTGCAAATTCTTCTTTTTCCGGGATAAACTTATATGTCCAGAAGCCTAGGAAGAGGCCGACTAAATTGAAGAAATAGGGTCCCCTGTCAAATATGTGATTTTGATCTTATAGGTTATGGAGAATGATGGTAAAGAATCTATTGGATACTAGTTGTAGGTCATAGTGATATGAAATTAGCGCTTATAAATTTTCACTCTGACTTCAACTTTATCAAGATCTTTTCTAACAATGCATGTGCATATATAAGCGGTAAAAACTTAAACAATGAAGAGAAATAGCAGAAAAAACAAAGAACCAAACCATCAACATATTGAACACCAAAAGTTGATAACGGAGTTCGGAAAATTCACCTATGTCTCTTGACCTTTGTCTTTAGTGGGGGAGGCTTCTCTATTAAAATTCAATGCTTAAAAATTTGCATCAAAATTACATCATTTAGGTCTTTGACCAACTCAGTTGTATTATGATCTATCTCAAGAACTCGACGCAATAGAAGAAATTGAAAAAGGTGGAGTAGAACTCCCATAAATTGCCTCCAAAGCTCAACTACTCTTCTTTTGGCTTCACTGCATAAGACAACTTGGCCTTTGCAAACTCTTCTTTAATTTTCTCCAAGCTACTTGTTGCCTGCTAAAAAATCCACAATGGCTTGGTTTATATAGAAATGAGGTAGAGGGCTCAAATCCTAACAACCCATCTCTTGTGGCACTCAATTTGGGCCAATATCCACCAAGATATGGCCAAAAAACCATTAAAATTAGCAAAAATCATTTAAAAACCCAAACTATGGGGTAAAAAACCCACTTGGGCACAAATATGTGCACCAAACCCCTTTTCTACAAGCCCTTGGTTGCATGAAGTGCCATGTGGCCTCATTTTGGCACATTATCCTTTGCCCTGGCTCCTGGTCTAGCACTTATGGTCGCGTGGGTAGCCCTCGCCGACTGGGCCTTATCCCCCCAAATCCGCACCACTTCACAACTTAACCATAATGTGCCATATCACATGAAAAGTCACACAGTAGCTCAATTGGTTAGCCCATTTTCGTTAGTTCATTCTCTTACTCGGAGGTCGGGGGTTTGAATCCTCCGGAGGCAGAAACAATTTTTTACCCAGCCAACCTTGGCCAAATCTGGGGTGCCACGTGGTGCCCTGTGATTGGGCCACGTGTCACCATGTGAATGGTCCCTACTATCCAATCATTGACCCAGTCACCTACATAGTCAGTTTCCCAATCATCACTGCCATGTCACTACCATACCTACCATGTCATCGTTGTACCTACCACATGTCGCAATTGGATGATGCCACATCACCATTGTACCTTCCACATGTCGCAATCAGATGATGCCATGTCACTGTCTTACTTTCCCCATGTAATACTGCCACTGGTGCCATGTTACGTACGGCCTAACACATATCATGTTAGTAAAATGTCACGTGTCAAATTTGTATTGGTCCAAATCAACCCCTAAAAATGCCAAAAAGGACTGCCACATTGATCTGGAAATCGAAGCTTAGCAATGTTGCACTGTAACTACAATTTTATCAAGACCTTTTCTGACGATGCATGTGAATATAAAAGTGACAAAACTTAAATAATGAAGATAATGACAGATAACACAATGAAGAAAACCATCAACAAATTGGACACAAGAAGTTGATAACAGAGTTCAGCAAGACTCGCCTACGTCTTTGGGCCTTTGTCTTTAGTGAGGGAGGATTTTCTCTATTCAAATTCAATTATTACAATCCACATTAAAATTACAACATATAGGGCTCTGAATGACTTAGTTGTGTTATTCTCTGTCTTAGGAACCTGACGCAACAGACGACACTGAAAAAGGAGTAGTATAACTCTCGAAAACTGCCTCCAAAGCTCTGCTACTCGTCACTGCTCAAGACAACTGGACCTTGACAAGTTCTTCCTCGACTTGCTTCAAGATTCCTTGCTGCTTCTTACTTGTTTAAAACCTCACAATGGATTGGTTTATATATCCATGAGGTAGAGGGATCAATTCCCAACATCCCACTTCTTGTGGCACTCAATTTGGCCCAATATCCACCAAGATATGGCAAAATAACCAAAAATTACCCAAAAAATCTTTTAAAATCCCATATTAGATGGTCAAAAACCCATATTGGAGAAAATTATGGGTTAATCCCCCCCAATATGTGCACGCACCCCCTAACTCGGTCACATGCAATAGATGTGGCCAAACACTATCCCTTAAAGGCTGTGCGCTGGCCCATTCACCGAAACTTTAGGTCATATCAAAACCCACATAAGATCGGGAGCTATCCCCCATTTCCCGTGCCAGGTATTAAGTCTTGATCATATATTAATGTGGTTGGAACCTTAGCCCATGGCCCCTGCGCCGGTGGCTTATCCTGGAAGCTTCCATGCATTTTTTGAGGCGTAGACATATGGAATTGCATAAATCCATGGGTTGGGGCCTAGCCCCAGCCCTTTTCGCCCCCATTTAACACATCATAATACTTTAAATATTATAATTGGGTTGTGACATAACAAGTACTATTATGGCGCAATGGAATTCGTGCCTTTTCCAAAGCACTCACCTTGTCCAATAGGTCACCGGTTCAAAAATTGGGGAGACCATATTTTTTTCATACAACCAAACGGGCCAACCACGGCGTGCCACGTGGCAGCCCACATCTGCGCCACGTTGCACCATCCTATTCGTCGTTTCTGACACCACTTGTTAACCAATGATTTGGCCATGTGTCAGCGTAGTACTCTACCTTGTCAGCAATTGGCCATGTAAGCACACCTGCTACATGTCAGTCAATGATTGGACCACCTGTCTGCCACCCATACCTATCTCTGTCTGCCACATGTTGCCATGCGAGAGTGACATGTCAGTGGTACAGGTGCCATGTGTCACCCTTTCAATGGTGACACATGTCACCTTCTGGTTGGTCCATTTCATATGTACGACTTTCCAACTGTGCCTCTGCCACATGTCACGCTGCCACATCAACATGATGACATCAACATGTCGTCATGTTGACATCAACATTGATTTTTTTACTATTTGACCTATTGACTTTTTGAACATAATGCGATATCAAGAGCATACGACATCCGTTTGATCCCTTTCAATTTGCATTGGGTTTGTATCGATGAGGCTTATGAAAATGTATGTTTTGAAGACATTCCGAGAACATTGATTTTTAGGCCTTTCTGAGCCCCATCAAACCCCTAGATCCAAATCTGGATCATGTCTTCCCACTAAAAACCTTTTGGTCCCCAAAAGGTTTATTACATCAATCGACTATATCCTTACACCAATTGATTAATGATAAACAACCTAGAATTAACATTAACTAGACTCAATAAGTGATTTCATTAATCAAATCACTTTTATTACATCAATGAAAACTAACACTGACTCGATTTACATATAGGGCATAAAATCTTCCCAGTTCCAGGCGGACGACCCATATCCCGCCAACAAAGTTTCAAGGTCATTCCTCTACTTGTCTGCAACATCCCCCTATTGTCTTCTTACAGCTTCCTTCTGTTCCTCTGCAACGACCTTCAGTATTTATGCAACATCTTTCTTCTGCTCTGGCCCTACAGGCTTTGTTGAGCATCGCAACCCTGGATGCATCTTCCAAAAATTATCTTCACAATGTCCGCTCTTCTGACAATGTGAGCAAGTGTTTCTTGCTCGAATAAATTTGATGGAATCGTGCCCTGACTGAGCCGAATCCCCATTGGATTTCTCTACTTCTTGCCTTGGTTTCACTGACTTTGCTTACAGATTATTTTTGACCTATAGTGTCACATCATCGAGTCTTGGCGTACTTCTTGTTGCCATGATCTTTTTCCCGTATACTTTTTGTTTCCAACAGTCTGCAACACAATGGTTATGGCTGCTACAAAATGTGCATGGAATAATTTTTCTGATAAGATCCATGACTCTAGCATGCTCATTAGTAAATGTGGGTGAAGGGGATTTATACCTTTCACCCTTTTTACCTTTCTTCCATGACTCACTGTTCGCGTCGCTGCTGGCTCGAGCTGCCTGTTTGCCTTGCCGAGTTCGAAACCATTCTGGTGTCAAATTTGGATGTCTCTCCCAATAGTGGTCAACATTGTTTCCAAAATTCTGACAATGTGTGCTACGAACCACAGGACTATCATCCTCAGAAGATTCTCCTATGTATCCCAATCCTTCACGAAGTGGACGTTCTGGCACTTCAATCAGCTCGGATCTGCCTTGGCCATATTTTCCAAGGCCATGTCCCTTCCTATATCCTAAATTGGATAGAATTCTCATACCAACTCCTTTGGTATGTTTCTCAAATGTTGTAATATCATGATGGTCGGATTCCACCTCCTGATCTACTATAAGAGAAGCTGGAGTGTATTGAATGATTTTTGTTGGCGAAGAGAATGTCCCAATGGCCACTCCTACCGACTGCTCCTCAACCAGAGTAACATGAGTATACAACTCCTCCTCATAGTATTTCCTCTGGAATGGATGAGTTCCATCATCCCTGACAGGGATCGGGCTTCTAACTAAAGGACTTCCTCCAACTAGCCTTGCTTCCGTTGCCAACATCAACGTTCACATTCTTTCCTTGTCTTCCTTGAGGACATGTACCAATATTCGCAGTTCAAAATTCTCTCTCTAAATCGTTTGGTTAATATCCTCGAGCTCTTGGATTCTATATCTCTTCAATCTTTTCCCCATATTCACAATTCCTACAAAAGTCAGCCTACTCTGATACCACTTGATTCGAAAATCGAAGCTTAGCAATTTTGCACTATAACTTCAATTTTATCAAGACCTTTTCAGACGGTGAATGTGAATATAAAATTGACAAAAATTAAATAATGAAGAGAATGACAGATAACACAATGAATAAAACCATCAACAAATTGGACACAATAAGTTGATAACGGAGTTCGGCAAAAATTGCCTATGTCGTCGAGTCTTAGTCTTTAATGAGGGAGGATTTTCTCTATTCAAATTCAATGCATACAATCCGCATTAAAATTACATCATATAGGGATATGATTGAATTAGTTGTGTTCTTCTCTATCTCAGGAACCTGACACAATAGACGACACTAAAAAAGTATTAGTATAACTCCCGAAAACTACCTCCAAAGCTCCGCTACTCTTTACTGCTCAAGACAACTGGACCTTGGCAAGTTCTTCCTCAACTTGCTTCAAGATTACTTTCTTCTTATTGCTTGTTTCAAACCTCACAATGGATTGGTTTATATATCCATGAGGTAGAGGGATCAATTACCAAAATCCCACTTCTTGTGGCACTCAATTTGGCCCAATATCCACCAAGATATGGCAAAATAACCAAAAACTGCCCAAAAAAATCTTTAAAAATCCCATATTAGATGGTCAAAAACCCATATTGGAGAAAATTATGGGTTAATCCCCCCCAATATGGGTGCACACCCCCTAAATCGGTCACATGCAATAGATGTGGCCAAGAACCAACCCTTAAGGGCTATGCACTGGCCCATTCACTGAAACTTTAGGTCATATCAAAACCCCCATAAGATCGGGAGCTATCCCCCATTTCTCGTGCTAGGTATTAAGTCTCAATAATATATTAATGTGGTTGGAACCTTAGCCTGTGGCCCCTGTGCCCGTGGATTATCCTGGAAGCTTCCGCTCATTTGTTGAGGCATAGACATATGGGATTGAATAAATCCATGGGCTGGGGCCTAGCCCCAACCCTTTTCGCCCCCATTAGAGACATTATAATACTTTAAATATTATAATTGGGTTATAACATAATAGTACTATTATGGTGCAATGACAATCATTCATTTTCCAAAGCACTCGCCTCGTCCAACAGGTCATGAGTTCAAAACTTGGGAATACCATTATTTTTTCATACAACCAAACGAGCCAAACACAGGGTGCCACATGGCACCACCCTATTCGTTGTTTTTGTCACCACTTGTCAACCAATGATTCGCCCATGTGTTAGCATCATACTCTGCCCTATCAGAAATTGGCCACATAAGCACACCTACCACATGTCAGTCAATGATTTGACCACCTGTCTGCCACCCATATTTGTCTTCGTCTGCCATGTGTCGCCATATGAGAGTGACACATTAGCTGTACGAGTGCCATGTGTCACCCTTTCAATGGTGACACATGTCACCTCCTGGTTGGTCCATGTCATCTATATGGCCTGCCAACTTTGCCTCTGCCACATGTCATGATGCCACATCATCATGTCATCATGATGACGTTAGCATTGACTTTTTTACTGTTTGAATTTTCGAACAGAATGCGATATCAAGAGCATACGATGTTTGTTTGAGCCCGTTCAAGTTGTGTTGGGTTCATATCAACAAGGCCTACGCACATGTTTGTTTTGAAGACATTCTAAGAGAATTTACTTTTAGTCCTTTCTGAGCCACATCAAGTTCCTGGATCTGAATCTGGATCACACGTGGCACGTCCTGGTGCTGCCACATGTCCTATTGATTTCATCATGAAGTCATGCCGACAACATCTGCCACCTGTCCTGCTGACGTCAACAGTACAGACTGTTGATTTTGACTTTGAATTTTTGCTAGTTTGACCTAAACTTCAGATCGCGATAATTTCTCCATACAGAGTCCTTCAGGAAAAAAATATATTGTCGGAATCAACATGATGATCCCTACGCAATGGCATTGGTTTCAATCAAATCCGAGAACTTCTAATTTTTTGCCTTTCTAGATCCATTTGGATCACACCTCCCCACTAAGACCTTTTGGTCCTCCAAAAGGGTATTACATCAATTGAATACATCATTACATAAATCGACTAAACAACAAATAACATAGACTCAACAAAACATTAACTAGACCCAATAAGTGATTGCATAAATCAAATCTCTTTTATTACATCAAGTAGACGAACACTGACTCGATGAAATATTTACATATGGGGCATAAAATATTCCTAGTTCCAAGCAAATGACCCATCTCCTTCCGATGGAGTTTCACGGTCGTTCTTTTGCTCTTCTACAACATCCTTCTTCTGCTCTTCTACAACATCATTTTTCTTCTCTTTTGCAACATCCTTCTTCCGCTCTGGCCCTTCAAAATTTTTGGAGCATCTCAACTGTGGATGCACCTTCCAATAGCTATCTTCACAATTCCCATTCCTTTGACAATGTGAGCAATAATTTCATGGTTGGATGAATTTAATGAAGCCTTTCCCAGACTGAGCTGAATCCGCATTGGATTTCTCCGACTCTTGTCTTGGTTGTGCTGAGTTCGCACGTAGATTCTTCTGGACTTGTAGTGTTGCATCATCTTGTCTTGGCGTACTCCTTTTTGCCATGATCTTTTTTCCGTATACCTTTTGTTTCTAGCATACTGCAACACAATGGTTATGAATTCCACAAAATGTGCATGGAATTGTTCTTCTAATAAGTTCCATGACCTTAGCATGTTTGTCATTAAAGGTAGGTGAAGGATATTTATACCTTTTGACCTTTTTATCTTTCTTTCGTGACTCACTATTTGTTTCATTGTCGGCTTGAGCTTCTTTCTTACCTCTATGAGTTCAAATCCATGTTGGTGTCAGTTCTAGATGCCACCCCCAAGAATGTTCAACATCATGTCTGAACTTCTGAGAATGTGTACAACAAACCACTAGATTGTTGTCATCGGTAGACTCTTCTGCATATCCCAATCCTTCATGGAGTGGTCATTCCCACACCTCGATAGGCTTATCTCTCCCTTGGACATGATTTCCAAGACCTTGTCCTTTCATGTATCCAAAATTGGATAGAATTTTCATACCAATTCCTTTGGTATGTTTTTCAAACACAACAATATCATGATTTCTTGACTCCACTTTCTGATTAGTTACAAGAGAATCTATAGTATATTGAGTACTTTCTGCTAGCGAGGAAAATGTGACAATGGCCTCTCCTACTCACTGCTCCTCAACCAGAGTAGCATGAGTATATGAATACTCCTCATTAGATTTCCTACAGAATGGATGAATTCCATCATCCTTGATAGGACTCGAGCTTCAAATAGAAGGACTTCTTCCAACTGGCCTTTATTTTGTTGCTGACACCATTGTTCGCAACGTTTCCCTATCTTCCTCAAGGATTTGCACCAATCTTCACAACTCAAAATTTTCTCACTGAATATGTTGATTGATCTCCTCGAGTTCTTGGATTCTATCTCTCTTCAATATTTTCCCCATCCTTATTCACAATTATTACAATAGTCAACCTACTTTGATACCAATTGATCTGAAATCGGTGCTTAGAAATTTGCACTCTGACTTCAATTTTATCAAGACCTTTTCTGACAATGCACGTGCATATATAAGCAGTAAAAACTTAAACAATGAAGATAAATAGCAGAAAAAAAGAAGAAGAAAACCATCAACAGATTGAACACCTTAATTTGATAACGGAGTTCAACAAATTTGCCTACGTCTTCGGGCCTTTGTCTTCAGTTGGGGAGGATTCCCTATTAAAATTCAATGCTTAAAAATATGCATCAAAATTACATCATTTAGGTCTTTGACGAAATCAGTTGTATTCTTCTCTATCTCAGGAACCTGACGCAATAGACGACACTGAAAAAGGTGGAGTATAACTCTCGAAAATTTCCTCTAAAGCTCAGCTACTCTTCTTTTGGCTTCACTGCATAAGACAACTTGGCCTTTGCAAAATCTTCTTAAATTTGCTCCAAGCTACTTTATGCCTGCTAAAAAACCCACAATGGATTGGTTTATATAACCATGAGGTAGAGGGATCAAATCCCCAAAACCCATGTCTTGTGGCACTCAATTTGGGCCAATATCCACAAATATATGGCCAAAAAACCATTACAATAAAAAAAAATCATTTAAAAACCCAAACTATAGGGTAAAAAACCCACTTGGGCACAAATATGTGCACCAACCCCCTTTTCTCCGGGCCCTTGGTCACATGAAGTGCCATGTGGCCTCATGCTGGCACCTTATCCTCTGCCCTGGCTCCTGGTCTAGCGCCTATGGTCATGTGGGTAGCCTTTGCCAACTGAGCCTTATCCCCCCAAATCCGTACCACTTCATAACTTAACCATAATGTGCCATATCACATGACAATTCACAAGGTAGCCCAACTGGTTAGCCCATTGTCGTTAGTTCGTTTCCTTACTCTGAGGTCAAAGACTTGAATCCTCTGGAGACAGAAACAAATTTGTACCCAACCAATGTTTTCCAAATTTGAGGTGCCACCTGGCACCCTGTGATTGGTCCACATGTCACCATGTGAATGGTCCGTACTATCTAGTCATTGACCCAGTCACCTACACAGTCAGCTTCCCAGTCATCACTTCCACATCACTACCGTACCTACCACGTCATCATCGTACCTACCACGTGTCACAATTGGATGATGTCACATCACCGTCGTACCTTCCATGTGTCGCAATCGAATGATGCCATGTCACTATATTACCTGCCACATGTCATGTTTCCACTTGTGCCATGTCACGTATGGATTTCCATGTGTCATGTTCATATAGTGCCACGTGTCAAATTTTTATTTGTCCAAATTAGCCCCTAAAAATGCCAAAAATGACTACCACGTGACACGTCCTGGTGCTGCCATGTGTCCTACTGACGTCATCATGACATCATGTTGACATCATCTACTACATGTCATGTGGACGTACTATTGACGTCAACAGTATGGACTGTTGACTTTGACTTTGACTTTTTGCCAGTTTTACCTAAACTTCATATCGCGATAACTTCGCCATACGAAGTCCATTTTCGAAAAAAAATATATTGTCGGAATTGGCACGATGAGCCCTACACAATGGAATTGGTTTCATTCAAATACAAGAACTTTGAGTTTTTGTCCTTTCTGGATCCATTTGGATCACATAGTGTCCTTTAGGTTTCCACCAATGGTGTATCCATTTGACAAGCTCGCGTTCAGAGGGCCATAAACCTAGTAATTTTCCCACCAGCATGTAGTCCCTCATGTATTGTTTTTGTTATTCAATGCGGGGTGTGATGATCACATATTTTGGTGCCAGAGGTGCCTGAGGTATGCATTTCCCAGGTTCTCGAGGACGTGTTGTTTTTTGCTGGAACAGGTCCCATGTCAATCTCCATTTATTTTCCTTTAGCAACACCTTCGAAGAAGATTTGTGAGCGTTGGTCCAGTGGTGGCTCGAAGGACGGTCGATGAAAACCTCCACCAGAAGGTTCATGTGCCACGAACTTGTTGTAGGAGGTGCCTCGTGAACCCTCTTCATTTGGGATCATGCCGTGCCCCACCCGTGGCAACATAAGGGAGCACCAGGGATCCGAGGAGCCCAAATCCTAGTCCGATCCAGAGCGCTCCACCTTAGCAGCCAGATATAATCCACTGTATCTTTAAACATTGTTAAAAAATGCATTATTAAAGTATTAATACACTAATAAAGTAATATAGTAACAATGCATTGTTAATTAATACATTAATGTATTAATAAAGTATATATACAATAATACATTAATAATACTTTATAAATGTATCAATACTCCAATAATGTATTATTAATATAATAATTTAATGATGATGATGATGATGATGATGATGATTAAAGTCCACTAAGACAGAATTCGTCTTAATATTACTTTATTAGTAATATATTATTTATTAATGTATTTATACATTGTTAAAAAATACATTATTAATTAATAGATTAATGTGTTGGTCAAGTATTTATACATTATTAAATAATACATTAATAAAGTATTAGTACGCTAATAAAGTTATACTTTAATAATATATTATTAAAGTATTAATAAAAACCATGGTATAGTTTAGAGTGATAGCGTATGCTTGACTATGAGTATGGTTAACTATGTTAAACCATGACTCCATGGTTGACCATGACTGTGATGATGGTTTACCATTGAAGTGGTTGACTATGGTTGACTCTAATCATGGTTGATATGGTAGACTATGCTTGGCCATGGCCATAGTTAACTGTAATTGATGATGACCATGATAATAACTATGGATGATCATGAATAGGGTTGACCATGACCATAACCATGGCTATGGTTGACCATAAATGGCCATGGCCATGACTATGCATGTAACATAATTTGTTATAAATTGATATTGGAAATGTTCATCACAATGTGACATATGGAGATATTCTGTTGCATTGTGACAACCAGAAATGTTTATGACAATGGAAAATTATCTATCTATCTATATATATATATACTAGGAAATGTTTTTGACATTGCAACATTGGGAAATGTTGGTGACATTGCGACGTTGGGAAATGTTTGTCACAATGTGACGTTGGAAAATGTTCATCACAAAGAGATATTGTGAAATGTTTGTCACATATGTATCATATCGTGTTCGTCAGAAAGCGATGTTGGAAAATGTTTGTGACAATGAGAAGTTGGAAAATGTTCGTCACAATGCGATGATGGGAAATGTTCATGACAATGTGACATTGGGAAATGTTCGTCACATTGTGATGATGGGAAATGTTCATCATAACATGATGTTGGGAAATAGTTGACACATTGTAGAATCGTCTTTTACTTTTGCAACATTGGGAAATGGGTGTCAGAATGAGACATTTGAAATTTTTCGTAACAATGAGATGTTAGGAAACCTTTCGTCACATTGCGACATTGTTAAATGTTCGTCACATTGTGACACTACTTCGAAAATGTTTGTCACAATGAGATGCTAGGAAACCTTTCGTCACATTGCGATATTGTTAAATGTTCGTCACATTGTGAAACTGCAAAATGTTCATCACAATGCGACATTAAGAAATGTTTGGCACATTGTGACGCTGGGAAATGTTTGTCACAATGAGACATTGCAACATTGGAAAATGTTCTTCACAATGTGACGTTCGAAAATGTACGTCATAGTGAGATGGTGGGAAATGTTTGTCACATTGCAACGTTAGGAAATGCGGGTCAAAATGCGACATAGGGAAATATTTTTCATAATGTGATGTTGAGAAATTTCGTAAGGAGACATTGGGAATTATTCGTCACATTGTGACAACGGGAAATGCTCGTCAAAATGTGACTTTGGGTAATGTTCGTCACATTGTGATATTGTGAAATGTTCATCACAAGGCAATGTTGGGAAATGTTCATCACAATGCAACGTTGGGAAATGTTCGACACATTGCGATGTTGGGAAAAGTTTGTCACAATGAGAAGTTGGGAAATGCTCATGATAATGCAGTGTCAAAAAACACATGACACATTGTAGAATCATCTTTTTCTTTTGCAACGTAGGGAAATGGTCGTCAAAATACGATGTCAGGAAATTTTCGTCACATTGAGACATTGGGAAATGTTCATCACATTACCACATTGGGAAATGTTAGTCACAATGCAATGTCTAGAATCTTCTTTTACTTTGTAGACAATGATTTATACTTCTCCTAATGACATTGATAACTAATCTACTTGATATATATGTTGCAGATGATGTTCTATTCTTTTTATAAGAACATTTAACTAAAACACTGATCTGGATTTAGGAGTGGAATGAACTGATTACAGAATGAATACCATAAACATAGAGATAGGAAGAATAAAACAAATATTCAGTGAACAATATCTTCTATTAAATAATGAAATAGGTTGAAACTGTAAAACTGCAGAACTGAAACTTTCTCGAATGGTGGTAGCTATCTCTGAGAAGAGATGTGGCTACTACATGCATCCGTCTGAGAAGACTAGATTACAATGAGGCTCCATAGGCCCTTTTGATATTACTCATGAATCCCCAAACCCTAGACATAAAAAAACCCAACCCTAGAAGGTGAAATGCCAAAAGTCATGTGGGCCCTATGGGTAAGTTGGTGTAATTTGGTACCTCGACTTCCTAGGGTCATAAATTTTGCATACAACCTCTATTTTAGGCACGTGATAGTCCGTTGGAAAGGTATTTCAGGGAAATACACTTTCTTCCATCAAAATCTAACTTCGTCTACAGTTTGACTGTGGCAAGACAAATAAACAATGTTTAGGGCCCCAAAACAACCCTAAATGTACAACAAGATGTGATGACATGAAAACATACAAAATAAGCCAGCTGGATTAGGCAAGAGGCCACTCATATCCACCTGGAGAATGTGTGAGGATTCAGACATCCCCAGAAGTGTTGAACTCACAATTATAAAGCAGTACAAAAAGATGTGCTGAACAAAAATGAACACGAGGAGCTAGTTGGAATAGGTGGGTGGCCACCAATATCCATCTGGATCAATCCTCCCACCTTAGGAAGAAATGGTCTCCATTGCATTGAGTTCACCCATCAGGTGAGGAAATTTCTACTAGATTTGGCCCCGGGTGAGCCACTTACATTGGTGTAGGAGTTTCCCTGCCTTGATAACCCGATAAAGATGGATCTCCTGCTTGTGAGTGCCCTTGACCTGTGTGTCCACTATCTGATTGGTGGATTCTTGTTCCATGAAGTCATGGTTGAGCTTTGTTGGTGTCAGTTGTTTGATGATCTTAGAGGTGTCCAATAATGGTGGAAATTGTGGCCAAAGGAGGTCCACATTGAATACTAGATGCAGACCAAGGAAGGGTGGAGTATTGAGCTCAAAATAATTGCTACCCGCAGCCTTGGTGATAGTGTAAGGCCCATAATGAAGTGGTCAAAGCTTCTGATGGGGCCCGATGAGATGCTCCTTCTGCAAATGTAACCAGACTTTGTCATTAACCTGAAACTGGTGTGGTACCTTGTGTTTATCATGGCATTGCTTGTACTTAGCATTGGATTTCTGCAAAATCTCCTGGACATGTTGGCAGATGTGCCAAATCCTCTCAATGAATCTGGTGGTTTTTTCAATCATAGACTAATCAGGGGAAGAGTATGTTTGTGTAGTGGCAAGAGGAAGTGAAACATCAATGGGTCCCAAGGGTTGGAATCCCAGACCCACCTGAAATGGGCTATGGTCGGTGGAACTATGGAGAGCCTTATTATAACTGTGTTGGACATATGGGAGACTCTCGTCCCATGTACGGGGATTCTTATAATTGTACATGCACAGGATGTGCACAATCATTCGATTGACAACCTCGGTTTGGCTATCATTTTGGGGGTGGAACGAAGTGGATTTTGTGAGCTTGATGTCCAAAAGAGACCAGAGACTTGACCAAAAGGTGTTGAGGAACCTACTATCTTGGTCGGAGATGATGGTACATGGTATTACAAAGTGAACCCAAACGTGTTCGAAGAAGAGCTTGGAAGTATCTGTCGCTATGACATTCTTATTAGAGGCTATGGGGATGACCATCTTCAAAAATGGATCAACGACCACAAACAAGTAGTCATTTCCATGCTTGGTGGACAACAAACCAGACATGTAATCCATGGATATGGATTCCCATGGTTTCTCGGGAATAGGAAGAGGGGTGTATAAGCCTTGATTCTTGATGGTCGGCTTGACAATGGCGCAGGTAGTGCAAGATTTTCTATACTTGTTGATGTCCTGTCGAAGTTTTGGCCATTAAAAATGTTTCTAAAGGACGACCACAATTTTCTCTATGCCAAAATGTCCTGCCACCCGACTGTAGTGGGCTTCCCAAATAATCTTTTCACTCTCGCTTGTAGGAACACAGAGATGGCCCAAGGGGCATAAGAGTTTGTTCTGAATGTGAAAATCAGTGACAGTGGCGCCTGTCCCCAAGAGTTGATATGTGGTGGCGAAGTCTGGATCTTGCTGGTAAAGTTGGGGCCACTCTGATGTTTCATGTCCATAGGAATGGAGCACAGTGGTAAGTCCAACCACAGGAGGCCGACTGGGGAAGTCAGCGACACGATTGGAGATAGTTGTCTTATACTTGATGTTGAGATGGAACTGCTGCAGGTAGGTGGACCACTTATGATGGCGGTCATTCTACAATTTCCACTGTGTCTGTATGAACTGCAAAGGATTGTGATCAGTGTGTATGATCTTCTCTGTCCCCAAAATGTAATGTTTCCATTGATGACAGGCTTGTAAAATGGAATACATTTCCTTGTCATAGGTGGGGTATTTATGGACAGTATCAGAGAGTGTCTCACTATGGTATGCCACCGGATGCTCTTGCTCAGTGAGAAATGCACCCACAACATAGTCAGATGCATCATTATCAATATCGAATGGTTGTTGCAGATCGGGAAAGGAGAGTATTGGAGCTGAGCACAAACGATGTTTAAAATCTTTGAATGCTTTTTTCTCCTCCTTCCCCCACAAAAAATTGGCCCTACCACTGCCCTTGGTCACCTGGTTGAGGGCCCATGCAATATGGGAGAATCCCAACACGAACCGTCGATAAAAAATGGCGAGTTCTAAGAAGCTCCGAAGCTCTGTCAGTGTGGTCAAGGCTGGCCAGTCATGGATGACTTGGATCTTAGCTAGATCAACATGTACCCCATGCTCATCAACAATATATCCCAGGTATTGGACTATGTTCATTCCAAAAGAGCATTTTTCCAAGTTTTCATAAAGCTTGTGTTGTCGTAGAGTGCTCAAAACCTGTTGAATATGTCGCATGTGCTCCTCCCACGTTCCACTGAAGATGAGGATGTCATCCAAATATACTACCACAAAGGATTTGGTGAAGGGTCTCAATACATCGTCCATCAGCCTCATGAAAGTGCCTGGTGCATTTGTTAAGCCAAAGGGAATGACTAGCCATTCGTAGAGACCTTCCTTAGACTTGAAGGTTGTCTTCCAGACATCTATTGGTTTGATGGGAACCTAGTGGTAGCCAGATTTCAAGTCAATCTTGTTGAATAAATTTCCCCCCTTGATTTGGTCAAGAAGGTCATCAATCATGGGAATGGGATAGCGGTTCTTGACTGTGATTTTGTTTAAGGATTTGTAATCAATGCAGAGTTTCCAAGTCCCATCCATCTTCTGCACCAGTACAATCGGGCTTTCGCAAGGGGAGGAGTTGGGTCTGATGTGCCCATTTTGAATAAGATCTTGGATCTGATGCCTAATTTTGTCATTCTCCATCAACGAGTGCCAATATACTGGTCCATTAGGTATAGGTGCATCGGGGGTCAGATCAATTGGATGCTTGACTTGGCAGTGTGTTGGTACCCCTGTAGGTGAGACGAAGATGTCTCTGTATTCTTCCACGATCCCATCCACTTGCTTTTGCTACAAAGAGAGGTGTTGTGTAGAGGCCACGGATGTGGTGGCAACCTTCTACTTACTATGAGCATAGATCACAAAGAAAACGAACTTTTCGGTCTATGAAGTGACCTTATTGCATTGCTTAGTAGAGATTAAAGAAATAGCAGTAGGCGGTGCCACCTCTGGGATCCTGTACAATTGTCTACCCAAAGTAATAATAACACTGGGAGGTCTAAACTCATACACAACATGACGCTTCCACAAATATGGTTGTCCTAAAAGAACATCACAAACTTCAAGGGGAGAAATATCACACAGTACCTCATCTTTGAAAGGATTGATGTCGTAGGACAGAAGACACTGTTGGCTGACACGAAAATCTCTTCCTTGAGGAAACCAACCTATGGTGTAGGGTTACGGGTGTCGTGTCGTTGGAAGGTTTAGATGCTTGAAAACCTCTGCTAAAATCAGGTTCTTCTAACTACCGTTGTCGACAATAAAGTGAATTGGAGCCCCCTTGACCCACATCTACGAGTGAAAGAGGTGTTCCCCTTCCTCTGGTTCTTCTGGTTCGCTTGGATGGACTTTGGTTGTAGCAACTGTGGCATTGGGTTAAACATCGATAATCTGCTTCCCTCCTTCAGGATTTGACTCAGAATCAAAATCGACCTTTGACTCGAAAGCCTTCAGCTCGACCACGAGGGACTACTTGGAGCAACATTCGTCAGTGTTGTGCCAAGGACTTTTATGGTACTCACACCATTTTCCCATGTCCTTCTTTGTATTCTCATTTCCCTTATTGTGTTGTAGCTTGGACGGATTGTCCTGAGGGCGACCATCGCGACTTGGTCTCCTGCTGTGTGGGTTGGGGTTTCCTTTGCCCTGCTTCGGCTGTGAGGGGTTTGCAGATCTAAACTCTCGTCGTTTCTGCTTAAATTTTTTCTTGATCTTGACAGCGTATCTATAACCTATTCCCAATGAGGCAATGTCTAGGAACTCCATTTATGTTTGAATGTATCTATGCAAACAACTGTGGTATTTGAGCACCAAATGATGCTCATAATATTTGATACCCAATTTGGTGAGGATGGTATGGAAAATATTGGTGAAGTATGGTATTGTTTGGTCCCTTTCTTGACATAGGGTGGTCCATCTGGTGTACTTGTCCTCATAGCTTCCAACAGGGTAGTATTGTTCTTTAATGGCATCCCAGAAGGAATCCCATGTCGGGGCCACCACAAAAATTGAAGATTCATCCATGACCCTTTTCTCAGAGTAGGTATCCCACTGGTCTTTAACATGGGGAATGACTTTCAGGAGTGCAAATGCGATCTTTTCCCGATCGAAAAAATTGTAGACCGAAAAATATCCTTCGAGAAGATTTAACCATTTATCTACAGCATCCACATCTATCAGTCCTTCAAACAATGGAATATCAAAATTTACCTGTACTTTGAAGGGGGTTGCATAGCTTCCTGATGAAGATGCTTCTCCCATGGGCAACTATCAAAGGATATGCGTGAAGTTGTCCATCATTTTATCCCTTTGTCGCGTGAGGGCTTCCTCGAGAAACATTTTAATAGGATCTCATGCTCCATCATCTTTCTTTTCGTCTCCCATGGGTTGTTGTCGGGCTCGGTGCGACTGATATGGTAAGGGCTAGATTGGTTTGAGTCCCAACTTCTTGTACCCAGACCTTGTTGGGGACATCCACGAAGAAAAATAAATGAAGAGCATATCGCTCTGATACCACTGATCTGGATTTAGGAGAGGAACAAAATGATTATAGACTGAATACCATAAACACATAGATAGGAAGAATAACACAAATATTTAGTGAACAATATATTTTATTAAATAATGAAATAGGCTGAAACTGTAAAACTACATAACTGAAACTTGCTCGAATGGTGGTAGCTATCTCTGAGAAGATATGTGGCTGTTACGCGCATCCGTTTGAGTAGAATGGATTACAATGAGTCTCCATAGGCCCTTTTCATATTACTCATGAATGCCAAAACCCTAGAAATCCAAAAAATTAACCCTAGAAGGTGAAACGACAAAATACATGTGGGCCCTATGGGTAAGTTGGTGTAATTTGGTACCTCAACTTCCTAGGGTCATAAATTTTGCATATGACCTCCGTTTTAGGAGCATGATAGCCCATTGGAAACATCTTTCAGAGAACTACAAATTCTTTCGTCAGACTCTAACTCCATCTATAGTCTGATTGTGGCGAGCTGAATAAACAATGTTTAGGGCCCCGAAACAACCCCGAAAGTAAAACAAGATGTGTTGACATGAAAACATACAAAATGGCTAGTTGGATTAAGCAAGAGGCTACCCGTATCCACCTGGAGAATGTGTGAGGCTTCAGACAACCCTAGAAGTGTAGAACTCACAATTATAAAGCAGTAAAGAAAGACATGTTGAACAAAAGTGGACACAAGGAGCTAGTTGTAATAGGTGGGTGGCCACCAATATCCATCTGGATCTACATATGCATCATATAGTGTATATATTGCACCATGATAGAAACTATGACCATTATGCATCCATATATATATATATATATATATATATATATATATATATATATATATATATTATATATATATATATATATATATATATACATTGTGGTGTCGGTAAGATCCTTTTATTGGGGGATAGATTTTTCATTTTCTTTTTATATATTAGTTATAGTTGTGTTGCATTCTTAATGCCACATATGGATCATATAATTTATAAATTGCACCATCCTAAAATCTATGACTTTTCTGCATCCATATATACATAACATAT
>JZKD02S0991152.1:171277-184850 GCA_000966675.3 Picea glauca | reverse complement strand
AATTGTGTCTCATTGTTAATGCCCATGAACCTTCCAATATTTGTTTTTATTATAAAAATGACATTAACTTGTATAAGAGTAGAAAATAAATTCAAATATATATAAGAAAATAAAGAAAAAAAATTAATTAACAATGCATGAAAGAAGAATTGCTAAATAAATATACAAGCTGTAATTATTTTATTATTGAATTTACTAAATGCATGTTTAAAAAAAAAGAAGTATAATATTTTTTTATCCAAAAGGTCATATGATATTTTCATATTTCAAAAATCGATCTTAAACAAACATCTTAATGAAATTTAACAAAAATAATAAGAAAATCTCTTTTCAAATTTAAAAAAACATAATAAAATTTAACAAATATAATAAGAAACTCTTTTTCAAATTTAAGAAAGAGAAAGAGAATTTGGACTTTCTCCAAGCTATGCATTGGTCAAATGTACAGATTGGTTGATTATGAATGCCACCATTAAAAACATGCCATTAAGAATTTTCATATTTGTGTCGACCATGGTGTTCTAATTTTTTTTGAAGTACGATCTCCTAAGAATGCAATGAATGCTCATGTGGATCACGAGAACCATGATATAAATAACTTGTTGGTAGTGTTGACGACACCCGCTCATCCGATGAAACTATTGGCACTGAAGATGATACACACATTGACATCAAAATGAACAATACAACGAGAAATTAAAATAATTATCCTCCAACATCACTTTTTACATTTTGTGGCCATTCTCTCTTCCAAGAACGTCCGGGTCTAGAGGGACTACGTGTTTGCATGGGATTTTCACATAAATTTGTTGACTTCCATATTGATGGATTTTATTTGTCAAAAATGGTTGGAAAAGAGACGATAAAAATGAGTTATTATCATCCACTGAGTATATTCTAATGGAAGTTGTGTAATTTTATCTATAAATACATTTTTATGATCTATATTTTTAACGTTCTATGTTTTTTATTGTCTCATTTATTCCTCTTCTTTTTCATGTATGGATATACTTTGAAATCCTTTAATAACACTAAATAATTTTTGAATGCACACAATTAAGTTTCAAAATTATAGAGGCCAAGTAAAAAAAAAACAACTAGGTGGTCTTCCAAAGTGGTATAGTGCATTACTTAAAAAATAAAATTTGTACTATGCATGCAATATAGGTGGTCTTCCAAAGCGGTATAGTGCATTACTTAAAAACTAAAATTTAATAGAATCGAATATAGATATTTGACAGAGACAGTGAATGCATGGATGAGGGTTGAACATTGAAGGCATGTCGTAAAACCTAAAACATAAATATATCATAGCATTTCAAATAGCCTAAAAAAAGTAATTACATAATTTTTTTACAGAGAAAGATGTTACATCGTCTTGCTTGATGATTTGATCCTATACCCTTCTTCCCAAAATGATATGTTGTTCTATCTCTTCAGCTCCAAACGCATCCAATATAATTTAGACTAATTATATAAACTTTCCAGATGCTTCATCCAGAGATCACCCAAGAAAGAAATGAAATGCTTATCTTTGAAAAAATGGGGACCCACAATATAATGAAAAATACTTAAAAGGTTAGTTGAAGGATAAGAGGTCTCATCAAGATCCGACCTATCATGTCCATGGATATCTAGTGTTATGACATTGTCATCATCTGATCACCAAACCAAGACAATGACTCTCAATTGCATGTTTGAGAGAAAGGGGGCCTCATCACGAGCCAACGTTCTCAGTATTTGTGGGTGACATTGCCACCACTTGGTCACCATGCCAAGGAAGTGACCTTCAATCTTTCCTTATGCTATTATGAAAGAAAATATAAAAAAATAAAGATAAAAGGAAAATGATGAGATTGGAAAAAGTGCATTGCAGACAAAGGTACCACACACCCTGTACAAAGGCACCCATGAATGAGAAACTATGACCCCTAGTATGTCATGAGCCCTATTCCCATTGACTCTTGACCCCATCCACCTCATACACTTTACATGGCTTAGAGAGGGACCTCTTGGAAGCTCTCCTTGACCTAGGGAAAGATCTACCCAATAGGACACCTCACCAACCCTCCCATACTTAAGCTTGACAAGTCACATAGTGTCTTTGAGTTGTTAATTGTTTGATATGGTGATATTTGATGCACATGATTGAATGGATTATTTATTGATTGGATTAAATTATCATGATGTTATGAATTGAGATCCTTGGAGGGCGTGTTCAATTGTCTTTGTAGGACCTAGCTGGTGGACAATTTTGGGAGAACAATCCTAGCTTGGGCTTCCATGGGGCTACAATCCCACATGTTGGATGCCAAGGGCCCGCATGTTGTATGAGAGAGATCAAACTTGGAAGGCCTTAAATATGACCTAGATGACACAACCTATCCTCCACATGCTAAATGTTTTTCCTAGGAGAAGAAAAACGTCAGTTCTTGAGGCATGACATCACCTAGAGAGTTAGGGTTTCATGGTGTGGTTGATGCATTGGAACTTGGATGTTTTGAGGGGATGTGGGATTTAACCATGAATGCAGTGATGTGGATACGTGACATGTGGCTTTGGGAAGCCTAGACACCCTCCTCCTACACCAACGACTTTATCCTAATGCCAAAACGTCCCCTAAAGGGGTGATGCCATTCTAAAATTAGGGTTTTATTATGTGCAAAAAGTGAAATTTTAAGTGAATTGTTTAATATTACATTGTTAAGGGGGAAATATTAGTGTTTTTGACCCCTAATCTTGTGTTTTACTCCTTATTTTGTGGACAAGCTATGTTATCTAAATTTTGTATAAATAGAGATCATAAGATCTCATTTTAATCATAACTCCCCCTCTTGTGAGAGACTTGGTTTGAAATTTTCATCCCTCTTGCCTATTTTGTCTCTTTTGCACTTGTTTATGGCTATGTTATGAATGGTTGATGAAGGAAGGCCTAGCACTAACTTTGGATGATGCTTTCTAGCTCTTGTGGTGAATTGTCTTAGCATTTCTCTTGATCTTGGTATGGTTTTTACTCTCTTGCTATCATTTTATTCAAGTAAAGTATTGTTATTCTAGGATCTAGGTGGGAAGTATAAGGGCATACACCTCGACCATAGCCTTCATCATTTTATTTTCTTCATCTCATTGATTAAGGGTTTGCTAAGAGAAGTATAAGGGCATACACCCTCTTAGCTTAAACCCTAGCTTAGAGAAACTTTCCTTGAGAAGTAAAAAGGCTTACACCCCCAAGGAGGTAGCTTCTCTAAGATCCTTTTGACTCCATTAACCCAATAGTAAAGGCACTATTCATTGATTTGTTGCATTGAGAAATAAAATATTGCATTGGGAAACATGATTTTCAATCATTTTTACTTCTTGCAAAGTGGATTGTTTTCCTTGTGACTTGGGAACATCACAAACACTAGGGTGTCCCCATATAGTGTCTACTTATTCATGTTGTTACAAAATTGCATCTTCAGCCGTTAGGGCTACAGAAACCCTAACTTACTTGCTTGAATAACTCTCTTATCAACCATTGGATTTTTCTCAAAGTTTGAAAACTTACTCTTCTTGGTCTAGCACACCTTTTGGAAAGGTTTGAGGGGATTTTAGTGGATGATTTTGTTGTTTTAATAATTTGAATGTTACAGTCATAAGGTTGTTATAATTTTCTGCAGACAAATGTTTACAACAACCTTATCTTTTATGCTAAGAGTAATTGGTTTTTCATCTTGAGTTTATCTAGTCATTCACTAGATTTTCTCTTGCATTTTCTACTTGATCTTTAACATTTATTGAGAAGATTTTAATATCATTTTATTGATGATATATATTGTTATCTATTTCTGCAAATTAGGGACAAAAAACATAAATTGTTGATCTAGCTAACATATATTGTTGCAAAGTGTCTTTTTTTGTTCCTTGGGCAGGTACAATCATCCAAAGAAATATTATACATGTGGGGAAACAATCTCTTGAGTTACAATGAACCCCTTTCCACATTTCAATTCCCTTAGACTTGACCTATAAAGGCTTCACTTCCATCCATCTTCATCTTCATCTCAATCTCCCTAGGGTCGCCAGGATCGCCTCCCTAGAGTGACCTAGTCACCCTTGAAAAGTGGGACCTACATCGAGGTGAGATTGGGTGTAGGATTCCCAAGTTGTATCACTTTTTTAGTGGTTGGGTCAGGATTTGGCCAACCTACAACTTGCATTATCAAATTTTGGTGTCGTTGTCGGGGAAAATTTTGAATCTTCTCTGTACCCTAATGACACTTTGGTAAGCTATCCCAAAGCCTTTCCCTTAGCTTACCTGGCGACTCCATCCAAGGAACGTTCCCTTTCCACCCTTATTGATGAGATCATCTTCAAGCTCATCTGGTGAATCTACCTTCCCAAAACCCACTTTTCCATTATCCTTCTCCATCCCTTTGATAATCCCACTTTAGATTCATTCGACCACTCCACTGATGAACCATGGGGAAATAAAACTATCACTTTCTTAAAGAATGGAGTGATATCCACAAATTTGATGGTAATCCATGTTAAACCATTACACATGTTGTCAACTTTGTTGACTTTATTGAGTCTTATGTCTTGGAAGAGGAAAATGAACTGACATAATCATTCTTGATATCACTGAATGAGAAACAAAGAAAATCTATTAAGAACATTATCCCAAAGGGCTTGACCATCCTTGTCCACAAATTTCTCAATCATTTCATACCACAATCCCAACAAGTGGAAGACACCATTCAGGACCTTGAGGATGTTTTCCGGGAGAGATCCTATCCATTGGAACCAATTGATGAGTTGAGGGCATTGTCATTTCAAGAAGATATCCATCAAGAAGAAGAAAATTGTGATGAACCACAAACTCTTTACAAATTTCCACATGCCCAAGAAAAACACTCTATGGACGAGGACTTTTTCTTTGATACTTTCCACCATTTATTGAGGATAAATCCCCTCATGATGAAAAGACCTCAAAGAAATAGGATTATGAAGGAACTTTCTAAGAAGATAAGGAGGTGCCTTGAAAAGAGACAATATATTGACACCTCAAATAAAGGTGTTCCACTTTATTCACCCCTTGTTCATGAAGAAATGGCTAGCCCCATCATGGAGGATTTCTCAAGTAGGGTTGAAAAACATTTTATGATGACATTCGTGGTGATCTAGGATACCAATTAATCGATGAAACTCCCTTTGCAAGTGAAGAAAACTATCAAAAGGATCTCGATGAAGTTTCTCTTGCAGAATATCTAAACAAGACATTGTTCTCTACTATCCCTTTCAAAGAAGATGTAGTTATCTATTCTTGTGAAGAATTAATCAGCCTTTATGATACAGATAAAATCATGGAACAACCCTTGGATACAATTGATGATCACATTGACGATTTCATACAGATTGGGAGATGCAGATGGGCTTTGGGTTGTTTCATTTTTTACGGAGATCCTATCTACGACATTGAAGGAACATCTCGGATAAAGGATACATAAATATTTTCTTCAGAGGATTTATTTTTACATCCAGATGGTCCATATATGTGCCAACCCGATGATATGATCACAGATTTGTTCCATCCATTCGAGGACGACCTGACACATCATTTTTCACGATGATTTTCAACCACCATACTCAGATTTTGATAGACACTAGGTCATGGCCCGCCCAAAGTAATCTGAGGTCCATACTACCAAACAGAAGTACTTGCATGTTGAGATTTGGGTAGGGATTTGTAGACAAAGAAGAGACGTTTCCTGAGTCTGACGGAGGATTTTTTCTATAAGGTTGTGCCTTACCCCGTTTCCTCTTGTTTGGCAAATCATAGGGTTTTCTTTAGATCTCTTGTCCTTTCTCAGCCTTTAGAGAGAAGTGATATTCTAAGTGAAGATGAAGACAAGACAACGTCTATATATAGTATCCCCCTTCAAATATGGATTGATCAATGTTGTGGCTACACTTTCAGGAAGGATGATCAAGTTGATGGTTTCTCTTTCCAGCATGATTTCCTCCCTCCTGACCATCTTCATGAGTTTTATTTCATGATCGATTACATGTATGTTCATACTCATGATTATTATGTTCTTGACTTATCTTTGTTGTATTATATGATTAAGCACAAGGGGGGATACTTTGATGAGATGATCAAATATTTTCACTAGTTGTATGACTACACCTGACATCATCCAGCACATGATCTTTAGGGACCCAAGGCCCCATGTAAGTAGGTAATTCATTTTTATTCCCTTCGTTTGCATGTTGATTGCTCATACTAGTTTAGATGCATTTCATTTTAATTTTACTCTAATTGCATATTGATTTCATGCTTAGTTCAGAATTAAAAAAAAAAATATGTCAAAATTTTCTTTTTCTAGCTTAGTTGGTCTGGATTATGATAATATGAGAAAATGGATGAGTAGGCCATCCTAAACTTGACAGTTTGATGTTTACTTGCAGGAACATGTCTACTAGGAGATGTTGTGGTTCTCATGCACTCTATGGCGAGCACATGTCCACAAGTAGGAGCCAGATATTATCCCCATTTTTTGGATAACTAAGGAGATGATGTCTTGAGGCCCTCGGGTTGCAGATATGGAATTCTGAGAGACTACATGACTAGTAGTACCCTTTGCAGAGATGGAAAATCCACTCACCACCACATATGGTCACAGGTTTACAGATGGAATCCACCACACTAGTTGGCTTCTGGAAGTCAGTGGGCCTTGCTCCATGAGGTACAGATAAGTATTATGGTGAGCATCATTTCAATATTTAAGACATTTGATTATGTTGTATCTTAGATTGCTCTAGATTTCATGATATGTTCTTGGAAATTATGCATGTTGCGTTGCTTCTCCTTGGCGATTGATATTGTGCCCTAGTAAGTGGTCTTCTTTGGGAATGGGTTTTCTACTAGGAACTCCCTTAATGAGCCATCATACCATTCCTGACCATACTTACCATTTTCCATCATTATTCCCCTCCATTTCCTTATCTCTTGGGATTTTAGGGTGTATTGACCCAATAATGGGTTGTCCCTCATTCGATGAGAAGAAGATGCTAAAGGCCCAAAGGGGTTGGTGTTGGGTAAAAGATAAAAGCCTTATATCAACCTTCTAGATGCTTTTCACAAGGATCACCCAAGAAAGCAATGAAACACTTATATTTGATTAAAAGGGGACCCATAATATAATGAAAAATGCTTAAAAGGTTAGTTGAAGGATAGGAGGTCTCATCATGATCTAACCTATCATGTCCATGGATATCTAGTGGTATAAAATTGTCATCATCTGGTCACCAAACCAGGATAGTGACTCTCGGTTGCATGGCTGAGAGAAAGGGGGTCTCATCACGATCCAACCTTCTCATTTTCATTAGGTATTTGTGGGTAACATTTCCACCACCTATTCACCACGCTAGAGCAGTGACCTTAAATATCTCCTTATGCTATTATGAAAGAAAATATAAAGAAATAAAGATAAAAGGAAAATGTTGGGCTTGGAAAAATTGCATTGTTGACGAAGGTACCACACACCCTCTACAAAGGCACCCATGGATGAGACACTATGACCCCTAGTATGTCATGAGCCTTATGCCCATTGAGTCTTGACCCCATCCACCTCATACACTTTACATGTCTTAGAAAGGGACCTCTTGGAATCTCTCCTTGACCTAGGGAAAGATCTACCCAATAGGACACCTCATCAACCCTACCATACTTAAGCTTGACAAGTCGCATAGTTTCTTTGAGTTGTTAATTATTTGATATGGTGATCTTTGATGCACATGATTGGATGGATTATCTATTGATTGGATTAACTTATCATGATTTTATGACTTGAGATACTTGGAGGGCATGTTCATTTGTCTTTGCAGGACATAGTTGGTGGACTTTTTTGGGAGAACGAGCCTAGCTTGGGCTTCCATGGAGCTACAAACCCACAGGTTGGATGCCAAGGGAATGCATGCCGAATGAGAGAGATCAAACATGGAAGCCATTAAATATGACCTAGATGACATAATGTAGCCTCCACATGCCAAACGATTTTCCTAGGAGAGGAAAAATGTCTCGTCTTGAGGCATGATGTCGCCTAGGGGGGTTATGGTGTGGTGGTATGGTTGATGCATTGGAACTTGGAAATTTTAAGGAGACATGGGATTTGACCATGAAGGAAGTGACGTGGATACGTGATATGTGGATTTGGGAATCCTACACACCCTCCTCCTACACCAAGGAATTTATCCTAATGCCAAAACGTCCCCTAACAGGGTGATGTCATTCTAAAATTAGGTTTTCATTAAGTGAAAAAAGTTAAATTTTAAGTGAATTGTTCAATATTACATTGTTAAGGGGGAAATATTCAGGTTTTTGGCCCCTAATATTGTGTTTTACTTCTTATTTTTTGGACAAGCTATGTTAGTTGAATTTTGTATAAATATAGATCATAAGATCTCATTTTAATCATAACTCTCCCTCTTGTGAGAGACTTGGTATGAAATTTTCGGCCCTCTTGGATCTTTTATATTTTGTGAACTTGTTTATGACTATGTTATGAATGGTTGACGGAGGAAGGCCTAGCACTAGCTCTGGATGATTCTTTCTAGCTCTTGTGGTGAATTGTCTTAGCATTTCTCTTGATCTTGGTATGGTTTTTACTCTCTTGCTATCATTTTATTCAATTCAAGTATTGTTATGCTAGGAGATAGGTGGAAAGTATAAGGGCATACACCCCCACCATAGCCTTCATTATTTTATTTGCTTCATCTCATTGATTAAGGGTTTGCTAAGAGAAGTATAAGGGCATACACCCTCTTAGCTTAAACCCTAGCTTAGAGAAACTTGCCTTGGGAAGTAAAAGGGATTACACCCCCGAGGAGGTAGCTTCTCTAAGATCCTTTTGACTCCATTGACCCAATATTAAAGGCACTAGTCATTTATTTTCTGCATTGGAGAAATAAAATATTGCATTGGGAAACGTGATTTTTGATCATTTTTACTTCTTGAAAAGTGGATTATTTTCCTTGTGCCTTGGGGACCTCACAGCCACTAGGGAATCCCCATCTAGGGGACACTTATTGCTTCTATTAAAAAATTGCATCTTTAGCCATTAGGGATGAAAAAGCCCTAACTTACTTGCTTGAATAACTCCCTTATCAACCATTGGATTTTTCTCAAAGTTTTGCACACTTACTCTTCTTGGTCTAGCACACGTTTTTGCAAAGTTTGAGGGGATTTCAGTCGATTATTTTATTGTTTTAATACTTTGAATGTTACAACCATAATTCTGATATAATTTTCTGCAGACAAGTGTTTACAACTACCTTATCTTTTATGCTAAGTGTAATTGGTTTTTCATCTTGAGTTTAGCTAGTCATTCACTAGCTTTTCTCTTGCATTTTCTACTTGATCTTTAGCATTTATTGAGAAAATTTTAGTATCATTTTCTTGCTGATATATATTGTTATATATTGCTGAAAATTAGGGACAAAAATATTTACTTTATGATCCAACATACATATATTGTTGCAAAGTGTCTTTTCTTGTGTCTCGGGCAGGTACAATCATCCGGAGAAGTATTATACATGTGGGGAAACAATCACTTCACTTACAAGGTACCAATTTCCACCTATCACTTCACTTAGAATTGAACGATAGGGGATTCACTTCCACCCATATTCATCTTCATCTCAATTCCTGGTAGGGTCATCAAGATCACCTCCCTAGAGTGACCAAGTCACCCTTGAAGTGAGGGACCTACATCGAGGTGACATTGGGTGTAGGATTCCCAAGTTGTAAAACTTGTTTAGTGGTTGGGTCGAGATTTTACCAACCTACCACTTGTGTTATAATAGTAACCATTTATTTTATAACTAAGTTTCCTAGGACAACAAGACAACATGATTCAATAATGGTAGTGGTCGATAAATTGACAAAGGCTACTCATTTTGTTCCTATTAAGATGACTCATACAACAACTAATCTTGCAGAAATTTACATGAGGAAAATTGTTAGGTTGCATGGGATACCTAAGGAAATTGTTTTAGACAAAGACACAAAGTTTACTTCAAATTTATAGAGAGGATTGTTTAAAGGATTTGGTGCAAATATGAACTTTGGAACAACATACCATCCACAATCAGATGGGAAGACTAAGAGATTCAACGAAGTGATTGAAGACATGTTGAGAAGGTATGTGATGGATAAGCCATCTAAGTGGGAAGATTACTTGAATTTGGTTTTCTTATATTAATGTGTATCATTCTTCATTGAATATGAGCCCATTCGAAGCTTTGTATGGTAGAAAATAAAATACTCCAGTAAGTTGGGATAACCCAACATATAGAGTAGTACTTGGGCTAGAATTTCTCAAGGATATGGAAGACCAGATGGTTAAAATTACACAGAATTTGAAGAAAACACAATATATACAGAAGAGTTATGTAGATAATAACATAACAACTATCGAATTTAAAGTGGGAGAGCATGTGCTTTTGAAAGTGAAGCCCAAGAAGATCTTGTTTAAAGTTGGGAAGTTGTATCAAGCTAGAAACCAATTTTTTTGGCTCATTTGAGATATTAGAAAGAATATGGCCAATTGCATACATGTTTTCATTTCCTTCTTCCATGAATGTGCATAATGCATTTCATGTCTCTTTTCTAAAAAAGTATGTACATGATCCTAACCATGTTATTGATTGGAATTTGATTCAAGTGGAGCCAGAAGAAGACTTTCAGGATTAGTCAAGGCACATATTGGACAAAAAAGTTGAAATTATCCAGAATCGAGTCACATAATTGGTAAAAGTTTAGTGGACCTTCTACGATCCCGAAGATGCTACTTGAGAGCATGAAGATGCCATGCACAAAGAGTACCCATGACTTTTTGCATAATTTTGAAATTTTGATCTATGTTTTGTATATGCACTGAGGATAATGCCAAAATAAGGGGGAGAGAAATGTAATATCTCAGTTTTGAGACCCCATATTAAATGATGTATTTATTTTATTTTATGAAAGTTCGGAGTGCCCAAACAATTAAAAGATTTTAGAGTGCCTATGAAATGTAATACTTGGTCATTATTAATAATAAAATGTATCGTTGGATGCAAGATGGACAGGGACAAGAGTTATAGGGGGCTACGATTCCACGAGAGAGGGGAGCTTAAAGGGCTAAGTATTTTTATTATATTGTATTTACCCATATTGGTTTTAATGGAGAAAAAATGGTTACATGAGCTTCTTCGGGGGAAGGCCATGTGGTTCTTGATTTCATATAATTATATAAACACCTCTTATGGCTTGTTTGGGTGTTCTTCTCCATTCAATATTTCACTCCTTCATTGATGGTTCATTCCTTATTCCTCACTCATTCTTGATCTTGGCTAGGGAAAGAAAAATGAATTGTTGAGGAAGGAAGAAATTGTTTATTGGCTGTAATAATTATTGGTGTATTCCAGCCATGAATTGGTGCATGCATGCATGAGATGCATTGACATGTGCTAAAAACAATCATAGCTGTGAATCCTAAGAGTCTAATCATGGAGATTCGTAACCAGATGCACTGGATCCCCAGAAAGAGGTGAACAAATTGAGGGATTGTGTGGCATTGAAGGGGTTCATTATCTTGGGGTGGTGTAGGATGGAGAGAAGAGAGATGGTGTACTTTGTATTGATGTGTGTTGAGAAACCTGTGAGAATCTTAGCATTGACTAGTTTTGGAAGTCGAGTGTCGCTCTGGACCTGTCCTTGTGGATTCATATACCTGGTGTTAGGACCCTACAATGTACCTTTTTTCTCACACCTTTTTCTACCATTACACCCTTTTTCCACTCACATTTAAACTTATATGATCACCTTACCATATCTCTCCAAAGGTATATGACGTCTCTTCTCTTTACTATATGTTTAATCTATTTTGCATATAATTTTACATTACTCTCGTAGTTAACCGTTGATCAGAAACATATAAGTGCTGAAACAGTTCGAACTGCATATTAGCATTGAGGCTTGTTGCTGAAACAGTCAAAGCACGCAAACCCTGTGGCTGAAACAGTCTGTGGTCTACGATGCTGAAACAACAACTCACATAGAAGAAGCTGTTACACTCTCCGTGGTCTACGATGCTAAAAAAACAACTCACACAAAAGTTGTTACACTCTTTGTGGTCTACAATGTCGAAACAACAACACAAAGATGTTACACTGACCACAACAGCCGCACCTTGAGCCAGAATTAACCACCGCCGCCGCGTGAGACCACGTTGTTGAAACAGTCAGAACGAAAATCCCGTTGCTAAAACAACCCGCGATTTGCGATGCTGAAACAACATACAACAGTAAAGAAGATAATATAGAAGCTGTTACTCCAGACGCAACAACAACACCTCACTCAGCACCTTTTCAACTATTGTAATAGCATTCTGTTACGGGAGACCAGGATATCTTATTGCAGTATAGAGATTTGATCTGACTAAAAATAGGATTCAGATATGCACATGTAATTTGATGATCAAATTGTATCGAGAAGATTCTCCTCTTTAAATAAGAGGAAATCATCATTAGAGAGGACCTTCTTCTTAACTAAGAAAGGATTTACAGAGAAGGACATGTTTCACTTCAGATTGTAATGTGACACAGTGACAGATGAATAAAAGATTGTTCTGAGCATTTCTCTCTAGTTCCTTTCGTTTCAGGGGAATATTGTGAGAAGGGAGGGCCCATACATTGTTTTCATATAATTCATGCTTGGGTAACTGATAATCATTTTAGTTAGCAACCCTGTTTGGTGAATTTATGAAAGCGTGATAATCAGGGACATGTGCTGAAGATTCCTGCTTGGGGAATAGAGTCATGTTCTCTGTTAGGAGATAGTTAGTCTTCAGTGTGTGTCAATCATTTAGTTAATAATGAGTTCATGAAAGTGTTATGATCGGAAACAGGTGTTGAAGATTCCTGCTTGGGGAATACAGTCCTGTTCTCTGTTAGGAGATAGTTAGTCTTCAATGTGTGTCAATCATTTTAGTTAGCAATGAGTTCATGAAAGTGTGATGATCGGAAACAAGTGCTGAAGATTCCTGCTTGGGGAATAGGGTCCTGTTCTTTGTTAAGAGTTAGTTAGTCTTTAGTGTGTGTCAATCATTTTCAATTAGCAATGAGTTCATGAAAGTGTGATAATCAAAAACAGGTGTTGAAGATTCCTGCTTGGGGAATAGGGTCATGTTCTCTGTTACAAGATAGTTGGTCTTTCCTTTTGCAGTGGTTTGAAGGATTTCTTTCCTAGGTTGTTATTTCTTAATGTAATCCAGGATTCTTTAGATAATCATTTCTTTAACTTTGAACTCTGCAATAGGTAGGTTGTTTTCCTGTAATTCAAGTTAGAACTTCAGTTTATTCAAGGCAAGGTGTGATTAATGTATTCTTTACTACAACTCTAGATTTCTTTTGAGATTGAGCATATACAGTGCATGATTACCTTTGAAATAAACAAACTTCCCTGGGTTGACAATTTATGTAGCACTTGATTGTTTAATTAAATAAGAAATTATAGTGACCAACATTTTGGCGCCATTGCCGGGGAAGG
>JZKD02S0991152.1:135571-165697 GCA_000966675.3 Picea glauca | reverse complement strand
ACGAATCAAAAGGTAAAGATGAGGTATGTAAATTTTATATGTAAACACAATTGAACTATAGTTAATGAGAAGATCCCAACTCATAATTACCACTCATGTAAAATCATTATGTCAGTTGTACTTGAAGGGGGGGGAAATATCGAAATCCTATACCATCATTTCACATGAATCCAACACCGTCATTCTTTTTCTTCACCATCCTTTCATTGTTTTACCACCATTTGCATGCCTTCACTCGAAAAACTCACTCTACACAGAAGCAGTTACTTGACTCTCTGTCGACGCATTTTACTGAGCGGTTAGCTATGGGAGGCCCTGTTATATGGCACGAACCCGCCACGATAGCCCTGTTAGAACTATATCTATAAGTTTATCAAATTTTTCTGCAGGCAGGATGGCTGGGTTATTTTCAGAGGCTCTAGGGATTTGATCAACAACAGGTTCTTCAATTCGCTCAAAATCTTCAGGAAGATCATTCCATTGTTCAAGGGGTTTGGATCCCAGTTACAGAGGAGTATATAATGCAGGTTTCGGGTCTTCCTACCAATGGAATTCGTTGGTTCAGCCTCAAACATATCATTCTTAATGCCCAGGAGGATTTCTTCTTGCCAGGGGAACAAATTGAACCTAAAGGCCGAGGTGTCTGACTGAGCTCGTTGCCACCTCCATGGCCGAAAGTTGCAAAATTTGTCAAACACTACCTTACCTGCGAAGACCGATACCAGGTAGTCTACGAGCATGATTTTGTTCTATTGTCTCATTTACGACATGCTAAGTTGATAAACATCCCTTATTATCTGCTCGGGTGTCTTAAAAATATGTCGCACTACTGTAAAAAGGCTAAAACTCCCGCCCTTTCCCTCACCCATCATCGTCTCGCTCAACTTCTTATCCAAAAGGGTTTTGCCCAACAAAACTCTCCACTAAACAACCCACCCATAGACCCCCAAGAAGCTGTTGAAATTCTTGAAAATCTTCAGGAACAGCAACCACAAAACCCTCCACTAAACAATCCACCCATAGACCCCCAAGAAGCTGTTGAAATTCTTGAAAATCTTCAGGAACAACAACCAGAAAACCCTCCAGACCCTCCGGAAGTACCTAACAGTCCACCCACAGACCCAATCAATCCAATTAACCCCCTACCATACCAAGCCCACCCCACACTTTACCAGAATCATCCACTCCTGCCGTTCATATCCTTAGCGATGATTCTGAACCAGAAAATTCTCCTTGTCCCATCATTGAGGAAGATCCCCCACGCAAATGAAAGCAAATTCCTTTCTTTCCGCCCTTTTTACAGAGAAAACAAACAAGGGCCTCAACAAGATAAACCACTATTTCCACTGCCCTAAACCTCCAACCCATCCGGTTACAACCTCGTACACCTTCAACCTCCCAAATTCCAGAATCTCTACCTATTCCACCCACGGGCACTGAAACACAAGAACCAGAGGCCCAGTATGTTGCGACATCATCCATTTCAAATTTAGTAGCTGAAACACAAGAACCAACTACTCATCAAGTAGCTGAAACACAAGAACCAGTTACCCATTTAGTAGCTGAAACACAAGAACCAACGACTCATTCAGTAGCTGAAACACAAGAACTAGCTACCCATTCAGTAGCTGAAACACAAGAACCAGCTACTCATTCATTAGCTGAAACACAAGAACCAACTATAGTTGTCACACAAGAACCAACTACAGCTGAAACACAAGAACCAACTGCTGATATTGTTATTGAGACACAGGAATCAGATGCCCAGGGTGCTGCAACATTACTTTCTTTACATCAAGAAGCTGAAACACAAGAATCAACTACCGACCCTGTAGCTACTCCAAAAGAACCAGCTAGTGCGGCTGTGACTGCTACACAAGAACCAGTTACCCCTCAAAAAGAACCAACAATGACCTTTGTCTTACAAGAAAATGAGTTCCTAAGGTCTGAACTCGAAGCCTACAAGAAAGAGCTAGCCATGGCAAAGGAAGCCTATGAGAAGGAACTTAAATTGTACACCCTAGCTCGCATAGCGACCATGTTAGAGGGAACTACAACAGAGAATCCATGTAGAGAATATATGTGCAGTCAATGTGGGGACATCTACTATCAAGCAGGCTACAAAGTAATTCAAATTCCAATGCCAGGAGCTTCCCGTGCACCTTTGACTTTTGTAGTCAAAGAAGAACACCCTGTTGTTACACAAGAACCAACAGGACCTTCCAAAATTAAGACTGAACCCTGGCATACAACAATTGTCAAATCTGAAGCCCCTATTTTTGTTAATAAAGCTATACAAACATTGTCTATTGATGAATCTGCCCCTCCTAGCCAGATTAATACCCACACCTTTGTGGAACAAGCCACTCAGACCCTACCTCAGCCTACTACTTGCAACGCTGAAACACAAACTCAGGCATGGGATGAGCAGGCAATAATAGACAAATGGAAAAAAGAGTCTATTGTTACACAGGCCAAAAGCCTGCAGGAACACAGACAAATTTGGATAAACCATATCTATTCAAACTGGGAAGCTTTGGAGAAAACACGCCAGGAATCTCGTGCCTATAAGAAACAGAATAAAGATATAAAAGGAATATTTCTCCTGATATTTGACTTGGCACAAAAGTTGTTGGTTGCAAGGAAACCATCCTGCAATTACTCTTTGTTCCTCATGGAACGACTTACATGGTTTCAGATCAAATCAATCAAAGAAGGCAGACCTCATGCAGTGTTAAATTCAACAGATTTTGTTAAAACCTTTGCAGAAGCCTCTGCTATGGATCAACACCTCCTCTGTGAGGTATATTTTCATAATGAGGCCATCCCTGAGAACCGACAGCTTAACCTTAACCCTCTTGTCGGTGACATCCAGATTAGGGCACTCATCTCCTTCCTTAACAATCAGATTATATGGCAGGATGACTTCCTAGCTGCCAAGCACAATGAGGATAACCGCCTTCTCTGGATACGGCCAGAACCACAAAATGCTGCCACTTTTGTTACAGAGTATTATTAGTTTTTGAAGAAACCAGGGATGACTCAACACATTCAGCAACTATAGACAACAGTGCTCCAGGATTGTCAATAGTTCATTAAATCAATAGAGATTGCTGCCCTACAAGAAAATAACATGTTTTGGCAAGAATCTACTGGAAAGAGACAAGAATACAATCCCTTCAGCCCCACTAATCTAGAGATAGCAATCTCCAGGGTACCTAGCTACATCAAGTGTGTTCAGCAATGTGCTGAAAGCTGGATAGGTTATGAGTTTCATTTTCCTATCCTGTGGATGCCAGCAGAAAAATATCAAGTTCATTATAAGTTGCCCAAGAAGGCAGAAACAATAGCTTGGCAAAGGCTACAACGCGTTCAAGGATTCAGAGCTCCAACAGACAACACCTTCCACAACTATTGCTTAAGTAACTTGCATGCTCAGAGTCGGTATCCAGATTTTGACTCAGATTGAAGTTTCCTGAGGACATGCAACATTTTGAGTTGGGGGGGATGTTAGGACCCTACAATGTACCTTTTTTCTCACACCTTTTTCTACCATTACACCCTTTTTCCACTCACATTTAAACTTATATGATCACCTTACCCTATCTCTCCAAAGGTATACGACGTCTCTTCTCTTTACTATATGTTTAATCTATTTTGCATATAATTTTATATTACTCTCGTACTTAACCGTTGATCATAAACATATAAGTGCTGAAACAGTTCAAACTGTAGATTAACATTGAGGCTTGTTGTTGAAATAGTCAAAGCACGCAAACCCTATGGCTGAAACAGTCTGTGGTCTACGATGCTGAAACAACAACTCACACAGAAGAAGTTGTTACACTCTCCATTGTCTACGATGCTGAAACAACAACTCACACAAAAGTTGTTACACTCTCCTTGGTCTACAATGCCAAAACAACAACACAAAGCTGTTACACTGACCACAACAGCCGCACCTTGAGCCAGAATTAACCACCGCCGCCGCGTGAGACCACGTTGCTGAAACAGTCATAACGCAAATCCCGTTGCTAAAACAGCCCGCGATTTGCGATGCTGAAACATCATACAATAGTAAAGAAGATAAATATAGAAGCTGTTACTCCAGCCGCAACAACAACACCTCACTCAACACCTTTTCAACTATTGTAATAGCATTCTATTACGGGAGACCAAGATATCTTATTCCAGTATAGAGATTTGATCTGACTAAGAATAGGATTCAGATATGCACATGTAATTTGATGATCAAATTGTATCGAGAAGATTCTCCTCTTTAAATAAGAGGAAATCATCATTAGAGAGGACCTTCTTCTTAACTAAGAAAGGATTTACAGAGAAGGACGTGTTTCACTTCATATTGTAATGTGACACAGTGACAGATGAATAAAAGATTGTTCTGAGCATTTCTCTCTAGTTCCTTTCGTTTCAGGGGAATCTTGTGAGAAGGGAGGGCCCACCTTCTTCACAAGATTCACCCATTAGCTTTGTAGTGTGTTAGTGTTATTTCTGTTCATGCCTTGATTAAATTCTGTTATGCTGAAACACTACTTTACTGAATCCTGTTTTGCTGAAACACTACTTTACTGAACTCTGTCTCGCTGAAACTCTATTTTACTAGTTGTTACATTGTTTTCATATAATTCATGCTTGCGTAACTGATAATCATTTTAGTTAGCAATCATGTTTGGTGAATTTATGAAAGCGTGATAATCAGGGACATGTGCTGAAGATTCTTGCTTGGGGAATAGGGTCATGTTCTCTATTAGGAGATAGTTAGTCTTCAGTGTGTGTCAATCATTTTAGTTAGCAATGAGTTCATGAAAGTGTGATGATCAGAAACAAGTGCTGAACATTCCTACTTGGGGAATAGGGTCATGTTCTCTGTTAGGAGATAGTTAGTCTTCAGTGTGTGTCAATCATTTTAGTTAGCAATAAGTTCATGAAAGTGTGATGATCGGAAACAGGTGTTGAAGATTCCTGCTTGGGGAATAGGGTCCTATTCTCTGTTAAGAGTTAGTTAGTCTTCAGTGTGTGTCAATCATTTTCAATTAGCAATGAGTTCATGAAAGTGTGATAATAAGAAATAGGTGTTGAAGATTCCTGCTTGGGGAATAGGGTCATGTTCTCTGTTACAAGATAATTGGTCTTTCCTTTTGCAGTGGTTTGAAGGATTTCTTTTCTAGGTTGTTATTTCTTAATGTAATCCAGGATTCTTTGGATAATCATTTCTTTAACTTTGAACTCTGCAATAGGTAGGTTGCTTTTCTGTAATTCAAGTTAGAACTTCAGTTTATTCAAGGCAAGGTGTGATTAATGTATTCTTTACTACAACTCTAGATTGCTTTTGAGATTGAGCATATATAGTGCGTGATTACCTTTGAAATAAACAGACTTCCCTGGGTTGAAAATTTATGTAGCACTTGATTGTTTAATTAAATAAGCAATTAGAGTGACCAACACCTGGCTCGGGGGTGACCTATTCTTTAGACTTGGAACAACAATATCTTATGGTTGGGTGGAATTTATTTGATCTGTAGCTAGTTGGTGATTGATTTTGTTTAAGATAATTTCTCTCTATCATTGTTTCCTTTGATTGCATATTTATTTCCACTATGTATTAATTATTATCTCTGAGATTCATTTTTATAATATGCATGCTTGATGGTTATGGTTGTGCATGGCATATTGTTCATTTCTTTTATATTGTAGCATGAATCTTGATTATTGCATGTGAGTCTTTGTTGGCACAGGGGCAAACCTGGGATTCAACGCTACAACAACGCACCAAAAAAACCCTCACTACTGGCCCTTTCGGAAACACCGATGAAGCAGATGAAGTCTCACTCGAGGTAGAAGCAGGGGTGGTTGCAAGACTCCAATGTCTGCAACCTTAGCCGGGACACAGATATGTGATTGTAACACCTTAACAAAACACTTAGTTATTACAGTTTATTAATATTCATCTTTAGTTCACAGCGCAGCTAAAACCTAGCAACATATCAACGCAGTATTCACACAGATCCAATAGATTCAAGAACTTAGCATACAAATAGATATCAGATCTAGCATTCATTCACATTATTTAGCACTAAACTATCATTTCAGGTTCATCTACCATCTAACATTGCACTAAGCATTGAATCACATAAATGAGAGAGCAATCATAAATCAAAAAGCATTCATAACATGGGATATACATGGTTCACCCCCACCCTAGGGCTACATCCACCAACTCTTCATCTTATTTATTAGCTTCCTTCAATCCTCTTACATGCACAAAGCCTCAAAATCAACTCTGCAGAGGATAGGAGATATGCACACCTCGCTAGATCTTCCTTCCTCAAGTTATAGCACAAATCCTTCCAGAGTCTCTTACAATCACTTTCACTTTAGCTCTACAAGCCTCACACAGTATGCACAAAGCAATTATCACTCAACACTTAGCATACTTGCAATAGACTAGTCACTACTAGTAACTATTCACTAGTCACACACTACTTCTTACATCGCCTAGACTTCTATTTATACATTAAAAAATGGGCCTAAGCATGGGTAACCCATGGGTTGACATCCCCATACCCATTACATAAGCCCAAAACACAAAAATTCCCTAAAAATGGATTGAGATCCCACGATCTCTGCTTTGTCTTGCGCTCTTCCTTCAACAGCCTGTTGAAGTCCCAAAAATAGGTCAAACATGACCAAGGATCCTCAAACTTGGTCAAGGGCCAACATGCCCCCAACACTCACCTGTGACTTGTCCCGAGTCACTCTGATCTGGGTAATTCTGCCTCAAAATCCTCGAGCTTCTTCGACTTGTTGTTGTGTCATGGCCTCCTGCTCAGTGAACTCTTGGATAACAACTTTGTTGACAGGTCCCTCTAAGCGTTGTTCAGCTGAAGTGACGACTTGCTCCAATTCTTCTCCTCAGCCTTCGATCTCTGAGAACAGTTGGCAAGCCTCATCCTGTATAGGTTGGAGCCTCTAAGTCACTTCCATGACTCTTCTCTAAATGGTGTGGACCTGTTGTTGAGTAGTGTGCTCCTCTTGGGATCGCTTCATCCTTTCAACAGTTGATAGGGGTTTCAACTGCGCCTGTATTGTTTTTGCTTGTTGCTTCACCTCCTGGAGCTATGAATCCAGTGCCTTCAGTTCTATATTCTCAGTGAGTTGTTCATAAGTATGGGCACTGCGATCACTTAGTTGTTTACATTCCATGGCAAGGTCCTTTATTCTCTCAACTATGCTTCGAGCAGTTGCATCTCTTTGATCCCTCACATTCTGCAGGGTGTCGGGCACTGTGCAGAGCTCTAAGTATGATATTCTTTGTTGTAGTTGTTGGATAGATTCTGTGAGTTTTTCTACTTGATGCTTGACTTGGTCTTCTGCCTTTGGCTCTAAGCCTTTCATAGAGTGAAGTGTTCTATTGACGACTTCTTCCACTTCGAGTTGTTCTGCGAGCAACTGTTATTTTTCTTGTTGAATCTGTGCTTTATCCTCTTCAAACTTTGTCTGGAGAGAAACCTTCTCCTGCTCCACAAATCAGTGTTGGTCCACGACTACTTATTTCACTTGCTTCAAGGCTTGGGTGGCTTGTTCTATTTCTTCCTGTGCGTGACGAAGGTGAGCTTCAGTCGCATCAGCTAGGTGAAGGATTTGGGTTGTCTCATTTCCCAACTCTAGTTATTTCGATGGAAGGGGCACAATGGACACTGCACGAATGGAATGAAGAGCCTGTTGTACCCCTCGGAGCTCAACCTCAATTCTTTTGTACATCTCCTCCTACTTGGCTTCCTATTTATGCAATATTTTCTACGAGGCGTCATTTACAGCTACGATGATGAAGTCAAAGTCATCAATAGTGAGCAAAGTCTCCATCTTGGTCAAGGTGGCTCTAGATTTATTTTGAGAAGAGGGTTTCAGGGGAGAAACCTTCCTCTTCTTCAAGGGATCAGCCTCATCTCTAAGCAGTGTTACTTTGCCTTACTTCTGCTCATCTTCTTTTCCATTTATCTCTTCTACTTCATCATCACCCCCTTGGCCAGTTGATATTGAAGCATTTTTTTCTGATGTGTTGCTTAAGTCTTGGACTTTTGTGGTCTTCTTCCTTCTATTGGTTTTGAGTGTGTCATGTTCTTTGTGAGTGGCCTATGAGATTTCAAGTTTGGGGTTAGACATCTCTGCAGGATCATCGAGGATAAGGAGGTCTGTTGACCAGTCCTTAGTTATCTCCTCGAGGTCCTCTTCTGTGAGCTTGTAGTACGATTGAAGCTCCTCCTTATGCTCGTCAGCTCACACAGTGATATAGATGAAGTGTCAATATGTGTAGAACTTCATGAGGGGTAGGAACCATTGTAGGGTGTTTGGAATCATGTGAGGTTCAACTTCGATAGCCCTCTTCAGTTGGAGATAATATGTGTGAAATACCATGTTAGAATGCCACTGTTTTCCCATATTTCTCAAGTATTAGAGCGTGGTGAACTTTGCAACAAGTGGCTCAAATGGCTCAAGGTCCAGGAAGGTCACACCTTCTGACATATCCCAAGCAGTAAACACAATGAGGATCAGGAACCAGCTAAAGTGGAACTCATAACCCTGATCCTGTGCTTCTCGGAAGTCTAATTCCATCTAATTAAATAGGTACTTCACCCAGTTCATTTGTAGGCCTTCCACGCATTTCCCTGTGAGATCAACGACAAACCCTATGACCTGCGGGGTCTGTTCTTCCTTACTATATTTTTCGCAATTAATTGGCATGCTAGGTGCACTGTGCCATTCTAGATGGAAGCTACCTTGTAGCCTCGTGTCCCCTTCTCAACATCATCGTAGGTATCCTTGATCTTCTGTGATAATGCATGATCTATGGCTTTCCTTGGATAAAAGTCTCGCGGGTCGGGTCCTTGCATACTTAATCTGGTGATCCTATGGATCAACGTTGGATCGACTGTGATACGTCGGTCTAGCCATAAGTAGTTGCCATGGTAACATGAGAGTACGATATTAACACAGGAGTTAACCTCCTAGTGCCTTCCAAAGTGTGGGATTTTCATTACATTCAACATGGTGGATTGCGCGAGGTTCATCGTCCACGACTGGGGGATTATTTTTGAGTTCTTCCCCTTCGTCCTGGTCAAGAATTTATACAGGGTGAGCATACTATGGTTCTTTCGGTCTCCTAGGTTGAAGTCATTGAACTTCAACGTTGCGATCTTGTCCTGCTATGCTCTAACTACGCGTATCCCCTTCTGGAGGTATGCAGTAACCATGGTGTAATCAAAATATCTTGGCACACTATCGTAACTCACTGCACCAACCAGAGGCGGGATGTAGTCGGGTAAGATGGTCAGGATTAGCTTCACATTTTCTAGGTTGTCTCTGTGATTGGTTCTCTTTTCCGTGATGACTCGGGATGGTCTGGATCCATGAGCGGTCAATGGAGAGTCTTGTACTCCTCTCGTCAATGATTCTTGTACACCCATAGACATAGGCATTACTCTTTCAGTCATGAGGTCAATGAGTGCCTCCTTCACAGACTCTTCGAATGCGCTAAGTTCTTCGGACATACACGCTCGTGGTTGAATATCTCGGGTTTGAAGAGTAACTACTCAATGCAATGGGACGGATCATGATGGATCAATGATCACTGTGCGAAATCAACTGATCTACGGGATCAGATAATCATGGTTGGCAAAAGTTTTCTTGGTGCAAGGCTCAACAGAATAAGTAGATAACTAGGCAACCAATCTCTCCAACGGGTGAGAAGCCTTCATTAATTCAGTTATGTCTGTTATGGCACGGTCCCAACGGTCTGATGGTGAGCCTTCTGACCACAAATGTTGTTCTACCCGTTTGGGGCATTAGTGTAATGGTTATACTATTTCTAATGACTATATTTCTTCTCCATGGTGAAGTTCCATGTGGCGTTGTTCTGTTATCTCGACGAAGTTCTAGTTTTGTAAATTTTCCTTCTGCGAAGTTCCCTCTGGAACCTTCTGTAACTTTTATATCTTTGATCTCTTCTTACTTAGTTTTCTAGCCTTCTTTCCAGTGAGCTTCGTCTCGATATTCCTCTTTCCAGTCTGATTCTTATCTCCTCTTGGCATATTGACTTCACGCTTTTGATATTATTTCCTAGGATTCAAGGGAAATACTTCTTCTATATTAGGGGTAGGTGCTTCAGTCTTCTATGAGTCTTCTTGTGTTATTTCAACTTCAACATCCAAGTTTATGGTTCTAAATAGCTTCGATCTATTCTCCTGTTCTTCAATCAAGTGTGCAATCCTCCTAGTCATGAAATCATTTAATTCTTGTTTTTTCTTCTCTAAGAATTCTTCTTCCTTCCTTCTAGCATGATCCCTTTCAATCCAAGGTTTTCCTAGTAATATATCAAATGGGGCATTGTTCTCAATAAATTTAACAACCTCAAAATCTTCTTCTGTCGAAGTTCCATGAGCACTCATAGATATATGGGTAAGTATTCCACATAGGGTTATCAACTTTCCTCTAAATAATCTTATTCCCCCCAATGAAGGGATCATAACAGGCTTTCCTAAATTTTCCCAAGTTCTTTCTGTCATAATATTCATCTGTGTTTCTTCATCCAGAACATAGTCAATGTCAAAGTCTCCTATTCTTGCTTCTATGTATTCTTTTTCTTTGAAGATATTTGATAAGTTGATATTTCAATTATCATTCAGGGTTTCTTTCATTTGTAGCAATATAGTTTCTGATTATTTCTGGGGTTCTGCCATGGTATTAGTGTCTTGACCTTTCTCATGGTCTTCTTGTCTCATATTCATTCTTTCAATTTTAGCAATCATTCTAGGGAAATCCAAAACTTCATGATCCATATCTTTACAACAAAGACAACTGGGTCTTCTACCAAGGAATTCCTTAGCAAGATGTCCTAGTCTTCTGCAACTGTAACAAAGAGTTAATCCTCTCTTTATCTTAAATGATCCCCATCCTTTTCTGTACTGCGCACTAGAATCATGGTAAATAACCTGCAAATTTTTTTGTCTAGGATCTTGCATCCATTTATTAGTCCAAACATTCTTTCTATGCATAGGAATGACATATATTTCACTATTATTATAACATCTACTCATATCAAATCTTCTTTGTTCTATTTGTACCCTAGTTTTCAGGCTAGGACAAAATTTATCAAACATACCTAGATCCATATTCTTGAAACAAAAATTTCCACTTATCTTACTTTCGGCAGAGCACAAAGCTTCCAGATCTAAAAATTTTCACTATTCTTACCTCTATAAGAGCACAAAGCGTTCATATCTTACCTCTTTTCTTCATATCTGCCTCCTTCCTTAGCACAGAGCTTCGCAATTCAAGCAACATATCTACACACAGAGATTTCTTTCTTTTCCCAGTAATCACAGTTTCAGGTCATATCTTCGCACAAAGCTTCTTCTTCCTCAGTTCCCATCAATCACAATTTTAGGTCCCGACAACAAAACCATTTGTTGGCATAGGGAAGACCTGGGGTTCAATGCTACAACATCGCACCAACAAAACCCTAACTATCGACCCTTTTGGCAACACCTGTGAAGCAGATGAAGTCTCACCCGAGGTAGAAACATGGGTGGTTGCAGGACTCCAGTGTCTGCAACCTTAGTTGGGACACAGATCTATGATTGTAACACCTTAATAGAGCACTTAGTTATTACAGTTCGTTAATATTCATCTTTGGTTCACATTGCAGCTAAACCCTAACAACATATCAGTGCAGTATTCACACAAATCCAATAGATTCAAGCACTAAGCATACAAATAGAGATCATATATAGCATTCGTTCACATTATTCAGCACTAAACTATCATATCAGGTTCATATACCATCTAACATCACACTAAGCATTGAATTACATAAACGAGAGAGAAATCATAAAGAACAAAGCATTCATAACACAAGATATATGTGGTTCACCCCCACCCTGGGGCTATTTCCACCAACTCTTCATCTTCTTTATTAGCTTCCTTCAATCCTCTTACATGCACAAAGACTCAAAATCGAATCCGCAGAGGACAGGAGATCTGCGCACCTCGCTAGATCCTCCTTCCTCAAGTTATAGCACAAAGCCTTCCACAGTCTCTTAAAAACACTTTCACTTTAGCTCTGCAAGCCTCACACAGTATGCACAAAGCAATTAGCACTCAACACTTAGCATTCTTGCAATATACTAGTCACTACTATTCACACACTACTTCTTACATCGCCTAGACTTCTATTTATACATTACAAAATAGGCGTAAGCATGGGTAAACCCATGGGTCGACACCCCCATACCCATTACATAATCCCAAAACCTAAAAAGGCCCTAAAAAGGGGTCGACATCCTGCGATCTCTGCTTCATCTTACGCTTTGCCTTTGACAGCCCGTCGAAGTCCCAAAAATAGGTCAAACATGACCAAGGATCCTCAAACTTGGTCAACGACCAACAATATTTCATTCTTCTTTATTAATTATGTGTTATCAAAATTCAAAATGAGTGCCAAAAGTGAGTTTTTGGAGTATAGTGGCCCGACCTTGGTGGTTGGGTACATTACAACCTGGTAACATGCATGCAAGGTCCCTAAGGCCGAGGATGGCGCCCAGATATGAAAGGGCTCCTGAGAAAAGAGAAGTAGGGAAAAAAATATTTTCATTGCCTGGATTTGCGTCTTTCTGAGTGTTCTCTTCAACTTTAGCTTCTCCAGGCATTGGATTTATCACTTTACATCTATCATGTCAATCATTTCATTCAATTAGACTAGTTGTTTACATTGATCATGCCGATCGTTTCATTTGAGAAGACTATATTTTTAAAACCTATAACAAAGAGTATATGCTTACATGTTGCACGTAAGGTACTTCATGGACCCTATATTTTTTTTTTGTTTGTTTCATTCTAATAATGAATTTTTGTTACATGGAATCTCTCAAGATTCCATGAAATCAAACATTCTTAGTAAATTACAGGAGGCTTTTGCTAAAAATAATGTCTATTCTCTAGATATCAAAATTTGGCTATATAGATACTCAAATAAATTAAAATATACTTGAGCTTACTCGATTTAATACTCTACTATAGGAAATTATGGTACTCATGAGGGACAATATGAAGAGAAACCTCCTCGTCCTGCCACAATTCATCTCTAAGTTCGACAAAGAGAGGACTAAGTGTGGTCGTTTTTTCCTTCTCTGTATTTTGAAGGCCTTTTCTAACCGCCATAACCAAAAAACTTTTGGAATTCCCATTTTGAGATTCTCTAACTCATTCACCCTATGACCATGGCGCTCTCCTCCTCCTCCTCTACAATTACAACTATGAAGAAAGCGAAAAAAGGTGAGGAACAAACCGGCCAAGGGGAAGAAGGGTTGAGGAGGAGAGAAACCTAGGATTCAAATGACCTACCTAGGTGGCCTCATTTAAAATTTTCAATCTTTATTTTTTACTTAATTGTCTATGTATTTGTCATTACATTAATGATGTAAAGTCACATTGCAAGGTGAAAATAAGAGCATCGCCTTTGCAAATTGCACATAGATTCACTGCAATATAAAAAAAAATTGAAACATTTATATTAACATGTTGATTGTGAAGTTTTGGTAGTTTTAATTAATGCCTTTGTAGAAAACCAAAAACAGAAGAAAAATTACTTTTAATTAAAGATTAAAATTTCTAGGAATAATAATTTAAAAAACAAAGGTTTTTATTAAATCATAATGTACCCGAGAGACAAAAATTAAGGTACTCCCACCATCAATCCATGCCTAACATCCATGACAAAGTTTTGTGTCAATTGACTTGAATTATTTTAATGATAGAGTTCAATATTTTCCTAAAACTACTCATCCAGAATTTCACCCACCTAAGGTTTCCACTCCTCAAATGAAAAAGGGTCGAAATTGAGAAAGTGAACACCAAACACCTCCCATCCTCAATAAAAGCATAGGATTCCACCACATCCAACATGATTTGAACCTCGTAATATAATTTATAATTGAATTTGATATCAATACATTTCCTTTTTACAACATTCAATACAATTCAATTGGATAGACACTAAAATTGCTCTCTAGAAGATGCATCTTCTCTTTAAAGCTTAGTGCTAACTTTTCAGATACAATTTTCATAACTTGAAAGAGAGAGGCCTCTAAGTTCTTACTTTATACTTGAACCACAAGATAGAGTCGCATGTGGAGGGTTTTCACCTGCCAACTACATCACATTAACACAATCGTGCAACAAGGATGTTGAATCTTCTACTCTTTGTTCATCCTCCACTATTTTTTTTTCACCACTCATATTGTATCAATGGGAGAGAATCAAGCACTGTGGACATTTCTTCCCTATTTGTTGGTGAAATAGGGCTATTTTCTGCCTCTTTCCTACAGAATATGTAATTCCAATTCCAAATACCTCATGCACTCTAAGGATGATGGAGGAGGATACTATCCTCCCACTGTAAGAAAAGATATTTTGAAGATTAAAAAACAAAAAAAAAACAAAGAATTCAGTTAATAAAGTGATGAATGCAACACTTTGCTAACAAACACCCATTACAGGCATATTCACATTGGGAGTCATGATCATTAGTACTATAATTTTGGTCACATTTAACAATACTAAATTGATCTAAAACGGATCGCCATATAATTTTTCATCTATCTTAGTACTTTCTAGGTGGAAAGATTGGAGGAATTGGCTTGTAGGGCCCATTTCAATGGTAGGTCTCAATTTCGAGATTCGGGGTCTAAAACCTTTCAGATCCATTTGGAGGCATCAAATAGCATTTTTTGTGGTAAAAAAATTGCAAGTATATCTCACATCCCGATTAAGTTGTTCTCCACACCGGGACCTTTCCAATAACACAAAAATCGCCTCAATTGGAGCTCGTATGTGGAAGTTATGTCTCTTGCAAGTTGACCTACCTTGTTGACCACCATGCTAAGAGTGGATGTCATGTCAAGCCCCATTAATCACATATGTGGGGCTAGCCACATTTTGAATTTCAATAATATTCTATAAGTTCCAAAATATTATCACTAATTGAGGGTTGAGGATGAAAAACCCTAACCCTAGATGGCTATCGAGCTATGTTAAATCTGAGGCCACTAAGAAGAGAGGGGGTTCCATTATTTAGCATTGAAATTGTTCCATAGTTGAGCAGAGAACCTAGGAGTGTTATTTTGTGAGCATAACAAAGGAGGTACGATATTTTGTAGTAGCCATTCAGGCCATAGTGTCAAAGGAAACTCCATAGTGAGTGACCTTTTCTTTGTACTTTCTTTTCATAACTAAAGAAAAGAGAGAAAACATAGGCCTCACCTTATATATGGGTTTTCCCTTATATAGGGTTTCCCATGATACATATTGTGTTTATTTTTTTGGATGGTATGTTCATTTTTTTATCCTTTCTTTTTTGTATTTTAGTTATTTTCAAAAATTTGAGTAGTAAGCTAGTAATAATTAATCTATAATTGAAGGAAGTAAATTGCATAATCTAACATGTCATAATATTACAAGACCTATTGTGACTAACTATTCCCATGAAATATACATGATAGTTTACATATCATATCGGTATTAGAGCAGGCTTGTTTGAATTATTTGTGGAAAGTTGCAGAATCTAGGAATTGGCTTAAGAAGGAAGTCATAAAACCCTAGACATGGTAGATGAGTCTATTCATAACAATCCTCAGGATGCAGTAGAAGAGATATTTCCAAGGATGGAAGAGAAATTTATTGATATCTCTCGCAACATGACACTCCTCATGGAAGATCTAGTAAATTATTTTGGACCTTTAGGGAGGTTGGCGGCTCTAACTCAGAATCTAGATTTGATTAGAAACCGGGAGATAGTGAATACCTAGAACATGAGTCGAGAAAAGAGCTTGAGAAAGAGCATCTAAGTTATAGTGTCATCATGCCTTCACAACCTCTGTTTAAAATGGAAGTTAAAGTGGACATCAAACCCTATCAAGGTGAGATCAATGTTGTTAAGTTGAATCATTGGTTACAACCATTAGAAGTGTATTTCAGTGTCCATAACATAGATGAAGAGTAGGAAATTTCATTTGCCTGAATGAAACTAGAGGGCCATGAATTAACCTAGTGGGAAATCCACACATAGACACTTAGGCTAGAGGCTCATTCACCAGTAACTAATTGGGATGATTTTAAAACCCTCATCAAGTCCCAGTTCTACCCTATTGAGTATGTAGAGGACCAATGGATTTGTTGACACCGCTTCAGGCAAAGGAAAGGGTAGAGTGTGCAAGAGTACACCAATGAATTTAGGAAGATGGTTATCATGTTATATATATCTCCTAAGAATCCAAATGCACTCCTCAAGTATCTAGGGGGTCTACACAATCATTTTTGAAAGCAAGTGATGCTCTTCAAACCAAGGACTGTTGATGAGGCTTGTGTGAAAGCATAATATATGGAGAACATAATCCATAAGAAAGGACAACCAAGTGGTTCTAAACAAAAATATCACCAAGATGATTCCAAGGAGGGGAAGAAGAGGTGAAGAGGAAAATACAAGAATATGACAACCACTACACATCAATGAAAGGATCCAAACAACCACTACAACTATTGCAATATCGATGGTCACACCAAAGATAAGTATTGGAAGCTACATATAGAGTTGAATCCAATGAACCATAAGAAGGATTCCAAGAAGAAAAACCTGCTAGGAAAGGATTTGAGAAAATAAGTAGAGAGAAGATCAGATGTGGATGAGAAGATTGTATGCACTTCAATGAAAAATGAGTTAAATATGAGCAACCTTCATCACACGGAAGATAAGGAAATGACTTGAAACTCTTCCATATTAAGATCCAAGTCAAAAATACCAAGTTATATGATCTATTTGATTTCGTCTCATAGACAAACCTCATTATAGATGATTTGGTCAGCAAGCTTGGGTTGGAAGTTCATGATCATTCGAGCCCATACCCATTGGGTGTTGATGATTACATCTACGTGAGACATCCTCCATGACATGGACCTAAGAAAGAGCCCATGAGCTAGGTGTGCCCATGAGATGGGTGTGTGGTTCATATCTAAGATAGAACTAGAATGTTGTGATGGCATCCTCTGTGCATAGATTTTAGATGATACTCTAGATGATCCTCCTATGTAATGTAGTGAGAAAGAAGATTTGCTGAGTTGGACGTGCCTATGGAAGAGCATAGGTGAACGTGTGGAAAATCCCATGAGTTTGGTACATCGTTCTAAGATAGATATGAAATGATGTATTAGCCTCCTCTAAGTAGAGAGTTGAGATGATGTGGTACTCTAGATAATTCTCCTGTGTAACACAGTGAGAAAGAAGATCTGATGAGTTGGATGTGCCTATGGTTGAGCACAGGTGAACTTGATCCTAGTAGCTGAGCACTAGTGAGTGTGGTTCTCTTGTGAGATGCAGTGAGATAGAGATGTGGAGATGTGGACATACTTGTGGATGATCACAGATGGATGTGCCCCTAGTGGTTGAGCACTAGTGGGTGTATGAGATCCCTTTATATATTGTTCAAAGAGTCAAACTTACATGTAACCCTGTTTGTGATGTAAAGGTTACAGGTCGGCCCCACCATAAAGTGAAAGATAATTAATGTAAAAGATAAGTAATATGGTAATTATTAATTATATTATAAGTTATTGAGGTCGGACGTATTGTGCCAATAGACACTTATGTTGACAAGTTTAGTATAATATAAATAAAGGTGAATTCCCCATTGAGGAAACATATCACAAGTGTGAGTTTGAAAGTTTCAACAAACACTTGTTCTTGGGAAAAGTGCACACCTCTCTTGGGTTCTAGGTTCTAGGGTTTGTGAGCACCCTTTTTTGTGCTAGGTGTTTATGGTGGTGGAGGTATTTCTCTTGAATAATATAGAAAAGGATTGGTTGAGTTTTCTTCCCTTGTTGAGAAGGTTTTCCCAGGATACTTCTTGTGTACTTGTGCATGGTGTTCCTTATTCTGATCTTGGTTGTTTTAACGAATTTTTCATGGTTTAAGTAAAATTCTAAAAAGGAATGAACTTAATTCTTAAGCATTGATTATTGAAAAATGAACATGGTATCAGAGCTTAGGTCTTGAAGAAACCCTGCACAAGCACTTAAAATTTAAGTCATCCTTCTTCTGCAATTTCGTACGACCTCTAGGGTTTCTACAGAATCTATACGACCCTGTCTTGTTTGGCCTTTTCATCACCTTACACTTGGACGTTGGGGATGAAATTTGGATAAGAGTGTACGGCCTCCCTTAGCGCACGTCCAGAGACTCTTAAAGTGAAATTATGAGGATTTTGAATTTTTGGCCCTAGGGTTTCTAGGGTTCCACAACTTCTTGCAGAATTCTGATTTTAGGGTACCTGCAACTTATTGAAGAAATGTTTCAGCTCAACAAGTATTCATGTGACACTCTCAAAGATTATTGTTGGCATTCATAAGCCCAACAAAACCTAAGGTTACTAGTCTAACCTAACCATTAGGTTTTCTAAGTCCAGTTGGAAAGAGTTTGTGAAGAAATCTGAAACTATGAAGAACAAAACTTTAGTGGAAGATAGGCTTGATGGATCAAGCAACTTCAGCTCCTGGAATTCAAGGATTCATGTCACCCTTGAAGAATATGACCTTTTGAGTGTGATAACAAAGACTTTACCAGAAAAAACTACTGATGAAGAGAAGGAAATAAGAAGGGAAGAAGGTGTCAAGGGAAGAAAAATAATCATCTACTCAATAAGAGATCATCTACTACCTCGTATTTCCAACCTGAAGAAAACTTATGAAATGTATGAAGCACTGAAAGATATGTTTGAAAGTGACAACACCCTCAAATCCCTTACCTTAAAGGGTCAGCTTCAAAGTACCAAGATGAAAAAAGGTGATACAGTTGCTACCTTATTTATGAATATATCAGAGATTAAATATCAACTAGGTGCCATTGGAGAAATTGTTTCTGACAGAGAACTTGTCTTATCCACTCTCTACAAACTTTCAAAACACTGGGAGCCTTTTCTTCAAAGAACCAGTGGAAGAGAAAAATTACCAACTTTTGATTGTCTGTGGACAAACTATACTCAAGAAGAAATTAGACTCGGAAATAGAGGAGTAGAAGACTCCCCTGATGACAATCATGCTCTTGCACTTCATACAAATAAAGGAGGAAGATTCAAAACAAAATTCAGACAAACATTCAGAGATGAGAAGTCTCCATTAGCCTCATGACATAATCAAAGAAGAGATGTTTAAGAGATTCAATGCTTCAGATGTGATAAATATGGGCACTATGAAAGAAATTGTCCAACTAGGAAGAAAGGAAGACAATATGCTTCCACCGCTGACATTGATCCAGACCCACCTCAAAAGGATGAAGATAAGAGAGATGAGAAGTAATTCCTCTAAACCAAAATACAGAATTAAGCATGACTGCAGACACGGGTAAATTATTTTATCATTAATTTTATAGTTGATTGTATTATTAATAAGTGAAGGGTATTATCTCTAGTGTGGGATCCCTCATGACTTGTACCATTATCCCTGGTACAGGAGTCCAAACCTTATTGATTGATTATTATGCTAGTCAAGTAGAGCACTCGAAGACATAAAAGATCTAGAAAACAAGTAAAATAAGACATCCATCGTTCAGACTTCAGAGAGAGTTACTTGACTCAGATGGAGTCAAACAAAAATGAGAAGAAGGAAGAGACAATATCTTCTCCCCCTTCAGTAGTTCAGAGGGAGATAGATATTATTCCAGCCAATTTAGTTACTTCTGTTCATATGCTTAGAGATATTGTAGCAGGGCATAAAAGACCTACCTAGGCTCAAAAAAAATCTGCAGGAGGCAGAGAAACATACAATCCCCTCAAGGCACATCTCGAGAAAACAAGAGTTTTTCGAGATACCCTTTAGCCATGAGAAACTTCATTGATTCTGAGCCTATTTGTCATGAAGAAGTGATAGGTGAATAAGTATGGCTAATTTCCATGATAGAAGAATACCAATACATATTAAAGAATGATGTATGAAATATTGTTCTAAGACCATAAGGGAAGCCTATGGTGACTTCCAAGTGGATCTATAAGATCAAGCATGTAGCTAATGGAAGTGTTGAGAAATACAAAGCGAGATTTGTAACCAGAGGATTCCCACAAGAAAATGGAGTTGTCTATGATGAGACTCATGATCCAGTAAACCCTCTACACTTCCATCTGTACTATCATCCATGAGTTGGAGACTACATCAGATGGATGGATTCTTGATGAGTTTGGGACTCAACAAGGGTGTTGTTGATCCAAACCTATATTATTACATTGTTGGTGATGAGAGCCTGATTTTGATGACTTATTCAGGAAGTTGTGTTGTTGGATACAAACAAACGTTGACTTCTGATAAAGGATCTAGGTATGATGCACTACTTCTTGGGACAAGAAGTATGACAGAGGACTAATGAATTTTTTCTTGAGTCAAGGAAAATATACAATGGGGATATTAAATAAGTTTAGTATGACTAAATGCAAATCCATGCCTACATCGATGGTGATGGATTTGAAGAAAATGAACTATGATAAGTCAGACGAGATTAATACATAAATGATTGGATCATTGATGTCTTTGGTTAACACCAAACAAATTATATGTTATGTAGTGAATGTACTTATCCATTTCATGAGTCAACCAAGATAGACTCACTGGACAACAATAAAACATGTACTGAGATATCTACGAGGCATAGTTGAATATGGTCTGAGATATGCCTCTAGTGTAGACTTGAGTTTGCAAGGATATGAAGAAAGTACAGTGGACCAGAAGAGCACATCTGGTTGGCTTTTTACCTTGGACTTTTCCATGGTTTCCTATTGCAGCAGGAAACAAAGCTCTGTGGCCTTGAGTACCACAGAAGCAGAGTATATGGCATTGAGTGTGTGAAGTAGTGTGACATCACAAGCTTCTGAAAAATTTACTGGATCATGAGATGGATCCTATGATTATAACCATAGTTGTGTGGAGATCTTTGAGAAACCTGTGTTTTATGATAGATCAAAAACACATTGAGATAAAATATCATTATATCAGACATGATGTAGATTAAAGCAGTACACGTGCAGTACCTTCCTACACATGAGAAGATTGCATATTTGTTCACCAAACTACTTGCCAATAAAAAGTTCGAGTACTTTCGTGAGAGACTTGGCCTGGTGGAGAATGCCTCCCTAGCTAAGAGGGAGTGTTGATGATTACAGTTATGTGAGACATCCTCCAGGACACAGACGTGAGAAAGAGCCCATGAGCTAGGTGTGCCCATGCGATGGATGTGTGGTTCCTATCTGAGACAGAGATGGAATGTTGTGTTGGCCTCCTCTATGCAAAGAGTTGAGATGATACTCCAGATGATTCTCCTGTGTAACGTAGTGAGAAAGAATATTTGTTGATTTGGACGTGCATGTGGTAGAGCACAGGTGACCATCTGGAAAAGCCCATGATTTGGGTGCATCATTCTAAGACATAGATGAAACGATGTATTAGCCTCCTCTGAGCAGAGAGTTGAGATGATGTGGTACTCTAGATGATTCTCCTGTGTAATACAGTGATAAAGAAGATCTTTTGAGTTGGACGTGCATGTGGCTGAGCATAGGTGAACATGATCCTAGTGGCTGAGAACTAGTGAGTGTGGTTCTCATGTGAGACGCAGTGAGATAGAGATGTGGACATCCATGTGGTTGAGAAAGGATGGATGTTCCCCTAGTGGTTAAGCACTAGTGGGTGTATGAGATCCCTTTTTATATTTTTCAAAGATTCAGACTTACTTGTAACCCTATTTGTGATGTAAAGGGTACAGGTCGGCCCCACCATAAAGTGAAAGATAATTAATGTAAAATATAATTAATATGGTAATTATTAATTATATTATAAGTTATTGTGGTCGGACCTGTTGTGCCAATAGACACTTCTGTTGACAGGTTCAACAAACACTTGTTCTTGGTAAAAGTGCGCACCTCTCTTGGGCACTAGGTTCTAGGGTTTGTGAGCATCCTTTTGTGTGATAGGTGTTTATGGTGGTGGAGGTCCTTCTATTGAAGAATATAGCAAAGGATTGGTTGGGTTTTCTTCCCTTGTTGAAAAGGGTTTCCTAGGATACTTCTTGTGTACTTGTGCATGGTGTTTCTTCTTGTGATATCCGTTGCTGCAACAAATTTTTCATGTTTTAAGTAAAATTCTAAAATGGAATGAACTTCATGCTTAAGCCTTGCTTATTGAAAAATGAACATTGGTATGGGTGAATAAGGATGCAAATATTAGAGTCACTAAACAGGTAAAGATCAAGTTTTACATAAGTACATATTTTATTGACAAAGTAGAATTAGATGTGGTACCCCTTGATGTGTGTGGTATAGTGTTTAGAATCCCCTACATATATAAGGGATGTTATCTTCATGTGGAGAGAAAACCAGTACCACCCCATTAAGTATGGGAAGTCTTACATCATCAACGCACACAAAGAAAACTAAAATATATCTCTGGTAAGTGGTAGCCAAGCCAAAAAGTTCATCAGTTATAGTAAGAAGTATGTATTGTTTTTCTTAAGAGAGAATCATCTAAGGGAGGAATCAGTAAGAGTAAGGGCGTCCCTAGAGAGATGTACAAAAGAGTAGAAACAATAGTTGGAGGAGTTTTTGTACGAGTACTGTAGAGGAGTGTTCTATGAGCCTAAAGGAATACCACCTAAGAGGTAAGTGGAGAACAAGATTCAATTGTTTCCTGAATCCCCACTACCAAATATTGGGCTATATGGATAGTCTATTCTAGAAGCAAATAAAGTGAAGAAACAATTACAAAAATTCTTGGAGCATGGATTTATTCAACCAAGTACCTCACCTATCATCATAGTACCCAAGAAGGATGGGACTTAGAAAATGTGTATTGACTACAGAGATTTGTTGTCAGAACGATGAATTGTGAAATTATCTTACACGGTTTGGGTCAGGGAGCCTAAGTATCTATGGTTTTGGGGCTAGAGTGCCTATGCATGTATATGTTTTGGGCCAGGGTGCCTATGTATCTATGATTTTGGGCCAAAGTGCCTATGTAATTTTTTTTAGGATAGAATGCATGTGTAATTTTTGGTTGGAGAGCCTATATGTTGATTAATGGTTGGGGAGTCAAAATTGTAAAATGAATGTACACATGTAGGGTGTTGTGCACTAAGGACAATGAAAACACAAAGGGGGAGGGGAACGAAACATCCATAGTTTTAATCCCCACGAATTATAATGTAATTCTATAAATGTGATTTAGGCTGGTGAGTTGATGTGTTGGGGCGAAGAGCCTGTATCGATTTAATGTGGCCAGAGGGCGAATGGTATATTATGTGCATTGAAATAATTAACAAAAATAACAATTTTTGGCAGCGATATGAGAGGGACGAAAACAATGGGGGGCTACGATTCCACAAGAGAGAGAGGTACAAGGGGGAATTATTCATGGGCATTAATGCAACCCACATTCCTGAATATTATTATCATTGTGTATAACCTTCTATTTGTTGTTGAGTGTTCCCAAATCCAATCATTTAACTCATGTAAGAGGGTGGGTGTGAGAAGTCACATCTCATAGTTATTGTGGAGCATGGGTTGGAGTACAATCATCTTTGGGAAGAGTGAGAGTCAAGAAAGAAAGGGAGAAGAAGGGAAATTTGTATACATAATGGAGACACATTTTACATGCATATTTTGGACAACAAGAGAGGATTTAAGTGTTGGGAAGAGAACCATCGACATTGTGCTTGAAGGAAACCATTGTTTGGTTTTGTTTTATGTTGAGGAAGAGGTCTACGTGATTGTAAATCAGGTTGTAAGCCTATAAAGTGTTTTCCTATTGAGGAAATGGCTCAAGGGCCTTGTGAAGGTTGTTGCGAAAAATATTGGAGTAGATGGGAGGTTATTGTTCAACCAAGTGCACTGGAGCCCTGAAAGGAAGTGGAAAGGCCCAAGGGACTACGTGCAGTGAAGGGGGATCCTGATCATTGGGTTGTATAGATTTTGGGGAATAGAGTGGAACCTAGGTTTTTTGGGTTTTTGTGTGTGGAGAATGGAAAACCAAGAGGGAAGAATATCCATGGGGACTCATAGCCTCAACTCGGTGGTGGTATATTGTTGAAAGAAATGAACACCAATTATTATGATTGGGAGGTCCTTCGTACGCAGCCAGTTGGTTAATTATCAACAAATAATTTCTTTGTTATTTTATTATGTTTATTCTGTTGTGAAAATGGTTTATATGAATGTTGAGTGCTTGTTGTGTGCTTATTGGATGCATTCATGTTTTTAATATATGATGTTAGATGCATTTAGAACTATGGTATCAATCAAATGGTTAAATCTATGTGTGATCTATAGCAAGTAAGATAAAAGAAATTATTAGGTAGAAAATCTTAGTTTTTATGCGTATTCATCTCGTAATGTTCCTTAGTGGGACTGGGGTATGTTACAATAAGTCTTCTTTATTCAAGTTTCATTGTGTGTGTGTGTGTGTATCTTGGTTTATGCTCTTTAAAGACTTAATTGTTGCATGTTATCTTGTACTTAAAACCCTAGGAGGGATAAAGAGGATTTATTCCCCTACCTACTTTCATGTGTCATCAATTGTCAAAGCATTAAGGTTTTGTGCCAAGACTTAAGAGGGTTTTACCCTAGTGTTTAATATTGTTAACGAAATATTGTTGCTAGGCATTAGAGGAGAAACTGACACCTAGTGTTTATAAGGCTATATTCCCTAGGGTTTGTTTTCTAAGAATTTGGATTAGGGTTCATAAGGATATATGCCCTAATTAACCTTCATTTCTCTTGCACCCAACATTTCCATGGTGTGTTTCTTGACTCCATTTCCCAAGAAAAGGAAAACGACACTAGTATAATTAGTTGCAAGTGATGGTTAACACCCTAGTTAGATTTAAAACCTTTTCTCACTCAAAACATTTCTTAAAGTTGATTTGTGACATCATATGCAAGCTAATTCTATCCTAACATTTTGCAAAATCACTTGTTTACTTGTTGTTATCACAAATTGTTTGCTACAACCATTATTGCTGCAGTTTTTTGTTGAAAATTCACTTAATATTGTGGCAAAACTTGCCTAGAAAATTGTTTTAGCAATTGGATATTGTTTCCCATGTTGTAAGCTAAATTTAGAGAGTCAATTGTTAATTTTATGGGTTGTATTTCTTGTTGATGTTATAAATATTTCATTGTTGATATAAACCTGTTGAATGCCACAAATTTACAACAACAATAGAGTTTACTTGTCATCTAGTGTCTAAAGGGATTATTATTCTATATAACTTGGTAATTGATGATATTATACATTGAAATGTTTATTTTCTTGTACAGGTTTCTCAATTACCTTGTTCAAACTAATTTGATCCTTCACCTTTCCCTAAGACTTATCTTAACCATATAAGTGACCAATATAGGGGGATATAAGCTCAACTATTCTTGCTATTTGATCCCTTGAGGTCACCAGGGAAGCCTCCCTTGTGTTGGACCTTCTTCCATCACTAAAACGATGTAAGTTTCTACTTAGGTGACAGTGGTATAAACTTCCAATTGTTACAAAAGATTGGGATCTTGTGGAGGGATTTGCACAAGTACAAATCCTATGATAACAAGATCCATTAGCTATTATGGGTCCTACCTCCAAGGTAATGATGTCAAAGGAAGATAATACACATGGACATGTAATAAGGTTTAATCCATATATAGAATATTCATGACCAAGTTCAAGAAGCCTTGGATAAGGCTTAGAAAAGGCATAATGTCAAACACGATAAACACCACACAAATCATTGATTTTGTGCATGAGATAGAGTTTTGATTTACCTCAAGGGTCACTTTATAAAGGAGAAAGACAAGAAGATAAATGCCTCTCAAATATGGCCCTTATACCATTATCAAGCATATTGGAGAGAATATATTCATATTGGACTTACCAGCCTATATGGAAAATGATATGCTCTTAAATGTAGATCACCTAAATCTCTATGGCCCATTAATGTTAGATAGTGATGAGGAGGATTATATTTCACTTTCCCCTAAAGAGATGGTTATTGAAATTGGCACAAATCTAGACACACAATTTTACAATGCAACAAGTGGGTAATCAAACAAGGAGCCCTAAAATTTTACTAGGTCAAGTTAAACAGACACCGACTTTAATATAACAAGTGGTACTCCTTGGAGCATATTGAAGCAAAGTTTCCCCAACTAAAAGAATAGTTGTTGGGGACCAATAACTCCTATGTGGAGGGGTTTTGTACTATATCAAGTTAGAGACCGACTAAGTCCTTGACTAGAGGATCCATAATAATAATAATTCATTCTAAGAATTGTCCAATTATGGGCACATAGTTTAGCAAAGTGCATGATGAACAAATTAAGGAACACGTTCATACTAGGTGCTCTAAATTGCAAGTGCATGTAAAAAAATGCATGGATGCAAAGTGTGTGAATATTAAGCACACGTGAAACCAAGAGTAGTGTGTCATCCAAAATGCAGGAAATCATAGGTAGGATAAACACATCTAATGATAATGCAATGATTAGAGTGATGTGATGAACAACTCAAGAAACAGTGAAAATTGGAAGCTTGTGGTGCCAATAGACTATTACCTTCTTTCTCTCTTTGTCTCTTTATATTCTTGACGCTTTTACATTAATGTAATTCTATATATGAATAGACAGGATGAGAAATTTTACATATTCCCTCTAACTATATTATTTATACCATGAATTCATTTACGTTCCTTTCTAATTACGTTCATTTTCTTCTTTCTATATCTATTTCTTATGTATGCAAGAAAAATTCATTATAGTTGTTGTAGTGGTATTTTAATTGTTGGCATGTTTTCAGACAGAGGCAGAGTATGTGTGTTTGTCATTGACGGCAAAGATCACGATCAACAGTGAAATGATTATAGCATGGCAATGGAAAGTTCAACAGTGAAGAGCAACGGTGATCATTGGATCCCATTTAGATTTCCCGATGACCGTCAGATCTGAATTCAGATAGGAGGAGCACACAGTAGAAGAGAACAGATCTCATGCATCAGATCTGAGCCTGAGGTCCGACTAGCGTTGGATCTAGGAGAACCTACACGTTCTTTAAAGTGCAAGGTGAAGTGGGTTTACAAAATCCCGAAAGCAGGAGGACCGTCCATCTTTGGGAAGGACACGTGGTTAAAGATCAACATTTCGCTGACTGAGAGGTCAAAGGAAGGAGAACTCTAACCTCTCTAACTTGCGATATGCGAAATCGTGAAATAATCCTAGCCGTCGGATCGAGGATTGATCTGGACCATTGATCAGACATGACGAAGGCCTGTGAAGTTTCGAAATCATGATAAGATCTGGACCGTTGGGTCCATAGGACATGTGGAAAAAGATCATCATTTCACCGACTGGAAAGTCAAAGGAACGGGGTTCCCTAACCTCTCGAACTCGCGATATGCGAAATTGCGAAATGCGAAATTGCGACATGGAGTTTCGGGGATCGCAACATGGAGTTTCGGGGATCGCAACATGGAGTTTCAGAGTTTTGGGGATTGAGACATGGAGCGTCAAGATATCTCATCACAAGAATTGCCAAAATTGCAAAATGTCGAAATGCGAAATTGCGACATGGAGTTTCGGGGATCGCAACATGCAGTTTCGGGGATCGCGACATGGAGTTTCGAAGTTTCAAGGATCGCAACATGGAGCATCAAGATATCTTGTCAGAATAATTGTCGAAATCGCAAAATACCAAAATGCGAAATTACGACATGGAGTTTCGGAGATCGCAATTTGGAGAGTCGAGATGCCTCGCAACAGGAATTCGTGACATGTGAAATCGTGAAATGCCAAAATGCGAAATGCGAAAGGTATTTTATTTAGGCCTGATGGAGCGTCAAGATATCTCATCACAAGAATTGTCGAAATCAAAAAATGCCAAAATGCGAAATTGCGACATGAAGTTTCGGAGATCGCGACTTGGAGAGTCAAGATGCCTCGCAACAGGAATTCGCGACGTGCAAAATCGCGAAATGCCAAAATGCGAAATGCGAAAGGCATTTTATTTAGGCCCGTGGTCACAACCAATGGGAATATGGAGTAAGTGTGAGACCCATCATTTATAATCCAATGGTGCAGGTTAATCAAGAATATGATCGAAGGGTTATTGTTTCTCTTCATGATTAACTGTTCAGTTACAATTCCGTTAGCAGAACGGAATCATGGTTCTTGGACAGTTGGCGATTCAGTTGCTGAGGCATTTTTTCCCAAGGAGATTTGAGGTGTAACTAAAGAGGGAAGTGGATAAAAGAAACATGGCGTGATTGTGTGGTGTTGGTTGTTCTAACTAAAAAATGAGTTGAACTATAGAAAGGTAAAACTACAGCACATGCAGTGTGAAGAAAGCTCAGAGATAAGGAAGAGAAGCTGAACAGAAGAGAGAAGAATGTGCACATATCAAAGAGAATGAGAAGGAAAGAGAAAGAACAGATAGACAGAAACAACAAGTCAAGCCAAATATGAATAGAGAAGAAGAATAGTGTAGCAGAGAAGAATTGCAGAACAATGAAGAAGTGGTAAGAATTGATTTATCTATGTTATTGGTTATTCAATCATTTATTTGTAATAAGGGTGGTAGGGAGGTGCTAGGGAGGACTTTTTTCCTTAGAGGTTCAAGTGGGTGCTTAAACATAGGGAGTTGTAGCTTCCATCTGGTTGCAGCTAGAAAAACCAGGGTGGTAGGGTGGTGCAAGGGAGAACAGTTGTTCTTTGTTATACAGGTTGGTGCCTGTGTGACTGGAAGTTGGTTCTTCCATCCAATTGGTGTTGGAACACTTAGGGAGTTGATTCTTCCTTCTAGTGGGTGCTAGAGAAACTAGAGAGTTGGTGCTCTCAAACAAGTTGGAGCTTGTAAAATAGAGGTAGTAGCCTCAGATTGAGTTGGTGCTCAATTATAGATGATGTACAAAACTTAAAAGGATGCCTATCATTTCGAAGAAGAAAAGGTTTTCTCCCTTTATGGGTTTCCTCATGAAAATTTGTCTCTGTGTATATCTTATGTGTGAGTGATGCTCATTATTTATGTTTTCCATATGTAGTATAATATTGATGGTCACTTGGAGAAATATTAAAAATGGTTTAATTGAATTAATATTGTTTAAGCACAGTAACAACTGATTCAACCCCCCTCTCAGTTGTCTTAGTAATTTCAACAATTGGTATTAGAGCGGGTTCCTTTAATCTAAAGGTAGATATGTAAGCTTAAACATGACAAGTCATGAAGGGACTTCAGCCACTAAGCCTCCTCTGTTTGATGGAACAATTTTTTCCTTTTGGAAGGTTAGAATGAGAACATACCTAATGGCGTTAGGTGTTGATGTTTGGGATGTAGTAGAGACTGGATACATAAAACCCGTTGTGCTAGCTTCCAAGGATTATAAGTTAGAATCTATCTTTAATGCTAAGAGAATGAATGTTATCTTGAATGGACTTGCAGAAGCCAAGTTTGTAAAGGTGATGCATCTTCAAACTACCAAAGAAATGTGGGATAAACTTATTGGCAGCTATGAAGGAAATGAGAAAGTAAAAGATGCCAAACTTCAAACATTTAGGTTGAAGTTTGAACAACTAAAGATCAATGAAGATGAAATAGTTAGCAAGTATTTTTTAAGAGTTGAATAACTTGTGAATGCCATGAAGAGTCTTGGTGAGAAGATTGAAGAATCAATTTTAGTTCAGAAGATTTTAAGATCTTTGCTTGATAAATTTAATCCAAAAGTCTCTGCAATAGAAGAACTAAATGATCTTAAAACTTTGTCCATTGATCAACTCCTAGGAACATTAACTGCATATGAAATGAAAATCAACAAATATAAATCCATTACTAGAGAAGCATCTTTTAAAGCAAACAAGAATATTGATTCAGATTTAGATGATATTGAAGAAAAATTTGTGAGAAGGTTAAAGAAAGGATCAGGAAAATATCAAGGCAAGCTTCCCTTCAAATGTTTTAACTGTGGTAAGATAGGTCATTTTGCATCTAAGTGTCCCCATCAGA